>JAODAL010010511.1:0-104776 GCA_025379985.1 Phyllomedusa bahiana | reverse complement strand
CCCCTCCATACGCCTTCATAAGTAATTATGCTTGCGTTTACCATGTTGATCGCGTTTTGGTTTACTGATTTATTGCTTCTAACTCAGTGAGACCTGACACTGTGATTTTTAGTTTGTTTTTTTTTTTCTTTTTTAGTATCATTTTGACTTTTCAAACCCAAAAATTTTTTCAAGGGGACTTGCAAGTTCCTTGTTATTTGTTTGTTTGTTTTCCCTGATCTACCTCAATAAAGCGTTTTGAATCACAAAAAAAGAGGCAGCTATCAACATTCTTTGCTTGTTTTGGTTTTTGGCCATCAGTGAATGGCGATGATAATCGTTTGCTATTTAAATCATTTGCGAACGCATGGAGTGACAGACCCGTTTGTTCTAGCGATCAGAGAAAATCTCCGTTTTGTTTCATTAGTGGGGTTGTGTTTGGTCTCCATCTAGCATGTGTAAAGGTTAACTATAGGAACACTTTAAAAGATGCTGAGAAAAAGTATAGTAACCATATCAAACACTGTAACTTAAAGCGGTGTGTAAATGACAATTTCCAATACTTTACACGTGCTGCACCAGTTCTCTGGAACATGCTATCACGAGTGATCAGGCCCACTCATAACCTTCATAATTTTGAGAATACATATTCTCAGTGTGGCCTACCACGATCCTTAACTTCTAAACCCCCACATTTCTGTCACTCGCTACACTTCGGCACTTATCTGTATATAGCTGTACGGTCTGGTTGGCAAGTTCATCCAACTTTTATGTAAACTCCGTATTTATGACACACAAATCCCTTTCCCTTCGTCTCACCCATACACCCTAATAGATTGTAAGCTCTTCGAGCGGGGCCCCAACTTGTGTTCATCTGTAAGTAGTTTTACTTTGTAATGTCTTTCTTTTTGTCTGTTCTTATATCCTTCAAATTGTAAAGTGCTTCGGAATATGTTGGCACGATATTAATTAAGATTATTATTCCTAATACCTGTACCTCCTAACATATACCAGAAAACTTTCCTGTCACCCACAAAGCTTTCTGCTGCTCAGCAGTGTTCTTCTATTCTCTACCTTCAGCAAATCTCTGTTAAAGTAACTGGTTAAAAAAAAATCCCATTGTAATTTGTCATCCGGGAGTGTTGTATAGGCAAGGTTTGTAGCTATGTTTGTGTAGTTGTCTATTTTTTGGCTGCTTCAAGACAGCAATGTATAAATACTGGTCAGATTGTGAATTAAAATCCGACCAGTATTTTACAGTGTGTTTATTGTTTTTTTGTGCACAGTATTTGGGAATGGTTTTCAGTTGTCCCATTGCATTGAATAGTACAATAATCCGCCGTTTTCCAAGTGTAATACAACGGAATATAGAACATGTTCCAAGTTTTTTGAAAAACGGCGGTTTTGAAAGTGTAAACTACAGCTCGGATTTTCTATTGAGGTCTATGGAATTGGTTTTACAATTTTTTTATTCACAAATCCCGAAAAGCCATGTCAAAAAAAAAAGAAATCATTTGGCCCCGCATAAGACTGGGTGGCTTAGAGGGGGAATTGAAAAGATTTTTGACTATTCTCCCCTACAGATCCCAGGTGCTGCCACTCACATTGATCCAGAAAGTCTGACATTCTGTTCCCAGACTTCCAGTCTGGCTCCCTGGAAGATGGCAGCTTTATTTTTGTGGGGTTTTTTCATACTGCATTATTAAAGTTTTGCTTTAAAGTGGCTTTGACAGCTATTTTAATGTAAAAGTTGTTACAATACTGCCAGCGTAGAGAAATTCTGAGAGTCCTGTTTCCTTCTTCCCACACAAAGTGACTGACAGCTTTTCGCATCTAAGGAGAGCTGTGCGGGAGGGAGAAGTCCGGGCTAACAAGCATTCTCTACCATAGCAGTAGTTAAACAGCTTTATATGAACAAAATACTAAATGCCATAAAGGAAAGCTGTAAATCTTCCACTCTAACTTTGCAGTCTTCAGATCGCAGAACATAGGACAACTTACAGATCCACTTTACAGTAGTGTTTGTGAGAAATTACAGTGGTGCACGTGAATGGACCAGCAGGCTGCACTGATCATGCTTCTGTAATCAATCAAAAAGCTGTCAAGCCATGGGTCCGAGCACTGAGTCTTAGGGTGCAATCACACGGCACTGGCAAAAAACTGGTCGGATTTTCTGACTGTTATTTTGACTTTTTTTGGCACACAGGGGGGACAGCTTTTGCAGATTCAAGCCATCTCCCTTCACCCCCACATGTTCATGCTTCCCTGAAACCCGGGTGGAAGAATGAACATTTTCTAAGTCAGGCATCCTCAAACTGCGGCCCTCCAGCTGTTGGAAAACTACAACTCCCATCATGCCCACTGTAATAGATTATATAAATGCATGATGGGAGTTGTAGTTTCCCAACAGCTGGTGGGCCGGAGTTTGAGGATGCCTGTTCTAAGTTTTTCGTTACGCCGGCGGTGCCAAAAACCGTGTGGCGGAAAATCCGTGCAGTGTAAACTAATGAACGGATTTTCTATTTAAATCTATGCAGATGGCTGACAGTCGGTTTACAGACAGTTTTCAAATCTTAAAATCGTCTCTAAATCCAACTGAAAACCAGTGCCTTGGGGACAAGCCCTTACTATTAGCCTCTTTTTGCTACAATAGAGACCAAGGCTGAAAGGGGTTGTCTCACTACATTGATTCATCTTACTCCAGTCCTGTTTTCTTGGTTTCACTTTGAATTCAGGGGCGTGTTTACTGGCTTCTACTAGACTGCAGTAGAAGTCAGGTCTGTAGCTATAGCAACCAGTGCTGGCAGCCTATCAGGATAGATCAAACAGGTCTGTAGCTATAGCGACCTGAGGAGTGATGCAGCCCATAAAAAGAGGGGATATCTAGGAATAGATAGGACACTGTTAATGGACACATATTGCAAAGTGACTTGTTTTTGCAAGATCTTTAAAATAAAAAGCAGTCCTTACAGTGAGACAACCCCTTTAATGGATCAGCACAGGAGGAGTTTTCTATTTTGCTCTACTCTTCTTCTTGAGTAGAAGCTCAAAAACTCACTGAATAATACATGCCGCTTAAAGTATACCCATTTCACAGGCATCTCACTGCCCTACATTTACAATACTACAGTATATATGCCCACTCTTTTTAATGCTTTCTATGTTTAACTAAAATTCAGCTTTTACACAATGTCACATTTTAACTGTATAATCACACGCTGCGTGGACAAATAAGCCCCTTCATTGCTGAAGCCCCATTCATTATACATCTGTTAGGTATGCTGACCTAAGTCCAAAAACATATTTAACAGCGTGTTTACCTTGGAGAACCTTCTCAGTAACGCTGACTCTACTCTTTCTTCTCCCACTGACAATCTAAAGCCTGTAAACTACTATGCCGTGTACATGACGCTGCAATATTTCATGATCACAGCCCAAGACTATGTGGCATGACTGTCTGGAGAATATATTTCAGCATACCGGTCATAAAACAAATGCACTGTAAATCCAGCACTGATGCCCATTGTTTTCATGACATATAGTCATGTCTAAAGTGATGGTGAGTGAGAATGAGGAGCCCAGATCTGGTACCCTCACCCTTATTCTTAGTTACTTCCAGCAGCCTAGACATGTGTAATTTGTCTTTTGCATTATGTATATATACACACACAGTTGAAACCAGAAGTTTACATATATAAAAAGACACATATGCATGTTTTTTCTCACTATCTGACATGAAATCAGAATAAATCTTACCTGTTTTAGGTCAGTTAGGATTACCAAAATTATTTATATTTGTCAAGAATATTTGTCAATATATTGCCAGAATAATGAGAGAGAGTTTTTTAAGGCATTTTTATTACTTTCTGCAAAGTCTAAAGTTTCCATACATTTCATTAGTATTTGGTATCATTGTCCTTAAACTGTATGACTTGGGTCAAACATCTAGGATATCCTTCCACAAGCTTCTCACAATAGTTGGTAGGGATTTTGGCCCATTCCTCCTGACAGAACTGGTGTAACTGAGCTATGTTTGTAGGTCGCTTTGTTCACACCTGCCTTTTCATCTTTGCCCATACATTTTCAATAGTATTGAGATCAGGGCTTTGTGATGGCCACCCCAAAACATTGACATGGTTATCCTTAAGCCACTTTGTAACCAGTTTGGCAGTAGCTTCGGGTCATTGTCCATTTGGAAGACTCATTTCTGCCCAAGCTTTAACTTCCTGGCTGATGTCTTGAGATGTTGCTTCAGTATTGCCACATAATCTTCTTTCCTCATGATGCCATCTATTTTCTGAAGTCCACCAGTCCCTCCTGCAGCAAAACAACCCCACAATGTGATGTTTCCACCCCCGTGTTTTTCACAGAGCAGGTTAAACTGAATGTTAGAGGAAATTTAAAACAACGCTTGTTAAATAGAGAAGTATTTTTGATTTTTAAACTGAACACCAGAACACTGTGTTTTGAATTACAAGAATAATCTTTTGTATCATTATTAATTATATCTTCTTCTTGTGTTCAAAATTATTCATTAATCTATACCTTTTCTTGATAGAAAGAGGATGTTGAGTTCTGAATTTCTCTTTTTCCCTCTTAATTGTTGTGATCCAGGTGTTGATCAATTAGAACGTGATTATTTGAGGTATAAATAGTGGTTTTAGTTTTCTGAAGGTATGCTACGATTAAGGGACACCTAAAAGTACCCAAAACGCGTCAGCTTCATTACATGTTTATAATCATGGATTTTAACAGGATTTAAATAAAGAGAGATTTATTTTTAAATGAAGGAGTTGGGTAACTTGAAAAAGTACTTTTTTCTACGCAAAGTCTGCATCAACCCTGTGATCCAAGAGCTTTACCCATGCTCTGGATACAATGCACTAAATTAATTGCAAGACAAGCGATTGGAGGACTGAAGTATCGGTAATTAGAAAACACTTCAGAAACAAGTAATTCAGCTTTAGTTACCCAAAGAGCTTGAAAATTAGTCGTTAAATGAATTGTGTGCATTTGTAAGATTAAAAGTATTCGTAATTCAGTGCACTCTCTAAATGGGGTTGTGCTGCAGTTTTAAATGCAAAACTCAAAGCATTAGAAGAGTTACATCATGACCAATTTTAGTATCCTAGACATTTATGGCATGTGCTAGTTCACGTACAAAGAACATTCTTAAAACGCACTAAATATTTGCAAGGACACACGAGTTGGAGGATGACAATCAGTAATTAGAAAAACACTTCAGGAAACCTAAATGTAATTCAGGCTTGAAGGTTACCCAAAGAGCTGAAAAATTAAGTGTTAAATGAATTTAGAGCATTTTGTACAGATTAAAAGTATTGTATTCAGTAGCACTTCTCAAACTCTCTCTGCTTGGACCTTACCAGCCAATTAATGGTGATGCCAGAATCTCACCATTGAACAAAAAGGACTGTGTAGAGCACATATCTTCTGCATCACCAATCAAACACTACCATGCAATACCTCCTCAAAAGCGCCAAACATATAGTTTAGTGCAACTATATTGTTCCCTTTCCTAACCCCTATACAGTCCCAATCTTAGCAGGACACTGGAGACATTTTACTCAACCCACCCCTACTGTCAGCAGCATTGGCATTGTACTCATTTCTCCCCCATTGGCAGCATCATCAGTATTCTATGCACTCCTTGCCAACTGGCATCAGCGTTCTATTTACCTCTACCACACTGGCAGCAGCATTCTTCTCACCCCTCCCACACTGGCAACAGTATCAGCATTCTACTTACTCCTCTCCCACTGGTAGCAGCATCATCATTCTACCCACTTCTACCACACTGGCAGCAGCATTCTACTCACCCCTCCCACACTGGCAACAGTATCAGCATTCTACTCACCTTTACCAAGCTGGCAGCAGCATCAGCATTCTACTCACCTCTAAAACAATATCCAAATGGATGAAGAAGAGGAGTACAGGGTACTATTAAAATTCCAAAACTTTTAATGCAACTCTTTAAAATACATTCTTTTGGATACATTATTGTTTATAGTCTAACCCTATACCGTGGCCCGATGGCTTTGAGTCGGGACACGAGACGGATTTGACCAAATGCCGAAATGCTGGTATGGGTAAGCACCTTGTTTACTTTGGATTGTACTTCTACTCACCTCTCACCACCACCAGCAGCATTCTATGCACCTCTCTCCCACTGGCAGCAGCATCACCATTTTATGCACCCTTTTCCACTGGCAGCAGCATTCTACTCACCCTTCCCACACTGGCAGCATCATCATCATTCACCTCACCTCTACCACACCAGCAGCATTTTATGCAACCCTCCACCACTTGCAGCAGCATCAGCATTCGACTCACCAGTACCACACTGGCAGCATCAGCATTCTATGCACCTCTCTTCCACTGGCAGCAGCATCACCATTCTATGCACCCTCTTCTACTGGCAGCAGCATTCTATTCAACCCTCTCCCACTGGCATCAGCATTCTATGCACCCCTCTCCCTCTGGCAGCAGCATTAGCATTCTACTCACCCCTTTCCACTGGCAGCAGCATTTGCATTCATATCACCTTTCCCACAGTGGCAGTAACCTCAAAATTGTATCCAACCCTCCCAAACTGGCAGCAGAGACAGCATTCTGCTCATCCCTCCCACACTGGTAGTCCCAGAATTACACCCACCCCTCCCGCCAGGGTGCATGGCCAGAGAACTTATGGTCATGAGACAGCAATGTCACTGCAGGTCCTTTACGTCTTACAGCCATTAAAAATACCTTGATAATGCAGGACATTGTTTACTACCAGAACTTGATGAAAGCATTAAGATGGTTAGGTGACCAAAAAGCATGCCATGGCAGAAATGAGAGGCATGCCTGTGGATTTCTGTCTTGCATTTCACCTTTTTTTTTCTAACATGTATTTATTAGAAAATTTGGACATATAAAACATTAAGTGAAAACCAAGGAAGGTTGGGTACAATGGAACAAGCGATTCTTTCCCCTACATGTATGATAATCATTACAATCCTCGCAAGTTAGGAATACAGGAACAAAGATCATGCATTGACAGAGATAGTGTTAACCTGTCACAGGCTTATGAATGAAAATTGTCCAACATGTCCATTAACGTTATGATAACATCCACAGTAAGATAGTGGTAACAAGATGTGACCATTGGAAGAAGGATTGGTCAACACAGTAAATGGTATGAGTAAGTTAGGCTTCAGTCCTTGTGCTCAGGACAAGATGGGGAAGGGAAGTAGATTAGGTGTCACCCAACAATGCGATCTAGTGGGTTGGCTCAATTGTCGAAAAGTTATGTGCTGTTATGGGGCACGGTGCCCCCATCAAAAGGCAGGGACAACTACCCAAGTTCAATTGGTCGCATTCAGGGGAAGACACCGAAACTGCTGATTATACGTTGACAGAGATAATGTTAACCCGTCATAGGCTTAGGAATGGAAGCTGTCCAACGTGTCCATCAACGTTATGACAACATGCACAGTAAAACAGTGGTAACAAGGTGTAACCATTGGAAGAAGGATTGGTCAGCACAGTAAATGATATGATTAAGGCAGTGAGACTTTAGTCCTTGTGCTTAGAGCAAGGTGGGGAAAGCAAGTAGATTGGGTGTCACCTAACAATGCGACCCAGTGGGTTGGCTCAATTGTCAAGGAATTATATCTTGTTTCGGGGCATGGTGCCTCTACCACAAGGCAGGAGCAGCTGCCCGAGTTCAATTGGTCACAATTGGAGGTGACGCTGAAAAATGCTGAAAAAAGATTTAGAATTACATAAAAGTAAGATGAAAAGGAAGAAGGGGGGGAACGTCTGGCACACCCGTGAGAGAATGAGACATCCACTGCCACCTAAAAGGCTGACAGAGCTACATACAATAGAGCTCACCAGTTGGGGTCATCTCCTGTAATTTGGTATTCCAAATACCAGGTGGCGAGACTGAAACATTGTTTGAGTTTCGATCTAATATGAACTGGGAGTAACATAATGAAGTTTTTCCATAATTGGTAGAATTGTTTGACTTTTTGTTCTTTATAGAGAAAGGTTTCTACCCAATCCATCTGGAATATATGAGACAGTTTTTCTACAAATAGTGTGTGTGTCGTGGGGGAGGGATGGATCCAGCAGTGTAGTATGGATCTTCTTGCTGCTGCTGAGATGTAGTAGAGTAGTTTCTTTTGATGTCCAGACAGGATGGGGGACCCAGTAGGGAGGAGGCCAAAGATGTACCATTCAGGAGAGTCGGGCAGAAAGGGAGCAGGTGAGTGATCGTGAAGGAACGTACCCAAGACCAAAATTACTTAATCTGAGTGCAGGACCAGAGGCAATGTGAAAGATTGGCATGGGGAGAGAAGCATTTGGGACTGGTATGAGTGGGAGAGGTACCAATCAGATAACCCCTATGTGGGGAGACATATGCTCTATGTGCAATACGGAATGCCATTTCCCAGTAGAACATTGAGGGAATAAGTTTCGCTACCTGAGTTAGAGAAGTTAGGATATCCCCTGGTGAAATGGATTCAATAGAGTCTGCCCATGAGGCCAGGCCTTGTTGTTTGGTGGCATAATCCATTTGGGTGCGAAAGGAGTTATAGTGACGTGTAATTTGGCCCTTAGACTTGTGAATGGGTAGTGTCAATGCTATGAAAGGGTCGTCCCAGTCCCGTTTGGTGAGGTGTTTGATGACTTCATGCATATAGCTGCAGGCCTTGCATTTCACCTTTTATTGACGCGGATTGAGAGTTTTAGACACATTTAATGAAACAAACCTGCATCCTGGCTCCCAACTCAGCAAGAATCTAAAAATTACATCAGGAAAAATATGTGCTGAAGATTACAGTGTGAACTATGGCATGTATTTCCTTTGAAAATAGTTGGATGCATAATACACCCAGTTTTCATAAATATTCCAACCTGGAGCTCGGGTTGGAAAATGCATGAAAATCACTTTCATCAATTTCAACAAACCCTTACTGTTCTTTCATGTTCTGAAGCTGAACTACAATTACTTCCTCCAATAATCCTCATTGTTGCACTTACTATCAGCAGCAGCAAGCACAATCCTCAAGGTGAAAGTCTTAGTTACAGAAGTAAGAATAAAGCTAGATGCACCAGCTGGCTCTTAACTCAAAGATCTTTTGCAATCAATGCTGAGATCCAAGATGTTGGCATAGAACTAGAACAAGGAATAATGGATTGTTTCTATTCAGGAGAACACAGTCAATCATCTTTGGAACGTAAGCAGCCTTAGCTACAAAAATACATATCAATACAATCAATGCCACACACTCTGCAGCTCCGATAATCCGTGAAGGCGATTAAACCCCCAATTCTAAACTCACCCTGGGCTTTATTGATGTCACTTTGTAAAATGTAGAATTTAATATTGATTGATATAGCCTGACAGAGTTCGCCAGTCATCTGTAACACAGAGGACCTTTTCACAGAGCAGAAAACCTAAACATGCTGCTAACCTAAAGATAATGATGGTAGAGATAAAATGTACAGCTTTTTCAATGCATGTCCCTTGGTGATCTTTACAGTATACCTGGCATATAGCTTTTATTCCATATAAATTCAACCAAGAGTAAAAAGCCATTGTAGATTTTATTTTTGTTAAAAATATAGCTTTAAAATTGGTTGAATAAGAATAATTTGTAGTTATACGGGCTTTGTTTCTTAGAAACGGATGAATTATTCATCAATCAGGGCTCTGGTATATGGTTGTTCAGCATTTTCTGCATTACTATATTTTTATAAAAGATTTATTAACAATGCAATATGTAACAGTGGTTTGTTGTGAATCAACATGAAATGAAACAGTCATATATAAAGATAAATTTAGTAAACTTGGTAACAGTGTTAAGGGGGTGTTCCATCATTACAAAAAGCTCGTTAGTCGTCGGGGCATGTTAAAAAAAAAAAAAAAAAAAAAAAAAGGAAAGAAAACTTACCTCGAAGACGCTCTCGTAACATTGCTGCCGGCATCCCGGTGGTCCCTGCAGCTGACTTCCCCATTCATTCTTCACATCTCCTGCAGCCAACTACAGGCCGCAGCATTCACTTGTGGCATGTCCAGCACCTGACTGCAGTGGCCTGTGAATGGCTGCAGGGTCACGTGAAGAGCGAACGGGGAAGTCATCTGCAGGGATCACTGGGTCGGAACGAGAGCATCAACAGGTTAGTTTTCTTTTCTCCTTCTATTCTTTATCATGATGAACTAAGGGCATTTTGTAATGTTGAAGTACCCATTTAACGTTGAAATAATAAAGTGATACATTTCTGTATAGAAATTAAACAAACCTATACAAGACATATCAGTGGGATAGACGACACACAAGAATGGAAAAGGGAAGAAGGAGGTAGACCAATTGCAGAGACACATATTTTGTGATCAGTATAATTAGACTGCTTTTCAACTCATGATACCATTGTCCTCTGGAAAAATGTACAGAATAGGCACTCATACATAAAAATTAGGATTCTTGAAAAATCCAATAAGTGTCTCCAGAGAGCCAAACAGCATCTGGAAGATCTGTTAAGCCTTGCATGAGGGCTGTGTGGTAGTCAATATCCTTTACTTCTTTTACTCCTTAACGACTGCCCACCGTCTTTTAACGTTGGGCGTTGCAGGTCGTTCGTCTGCGCAACTATTTTGGCGTCGCTGCAGACATCGGGTTGCGGAGCCCGGCGCCGCAGCAGTGCGAGTCAGGGCTGTACTAACAGCTGTTCCCAGCAGCTCCTGCAAGCGCGGGAGTGTGGAAACTCCCCTCCCCGGTGCTTTAACCTTTGATTGCCTCAGTTGTCCCACAGTGTAATCAGTGTTTCCCTGCTCTGTCGGTTTCGGACATCCGTGACCTGCAGAGCCAGGGAATTTCTTAGTCATCTGGAGACCTAGAGTAGCAGTAGGGCTGTCTGTGTAACAAGCCAGCGATCAGGGCAGCCTGTGTGCTGCCCTGATCGCTGCCTGTGTCAATCTGACAGATTATAATGTATTAGCATATATGAATATATATACGAAGTGGAAAAAAAGGTAAAACTTTTATCCCTTCATAGGATTTTTTTAAAAAAGTAAAAAAACATAAAAAAGTGTAAAAAAAATAAAATATAAATATTTAATAAAAAATAATTGTGCATACATTACACACGCAAAAAAAAACTACACATATTATTTATCCACACGAAAATAATAACTTGTTAGATTAATTCTACAAGTTAAGTGTGAAATGTGAATGATGTAAAAAAAAAAAAATTTAAAAAAAAAATCTGCAATTATTTATAAGTGAACTCAAAATATTACCCCATAAAGTACAACTTGTCCCGAATAAAACAAGGCCTCATACAACTGCGTCATTGAAAAACTAAAATAAGTTACAACTGTTGAAACTTAAGGAGGCAAAAACTAAAAAAAAAAATTCTGGTCATTAACTACTTTTCAGGCGTTCGGCTTAAGGGGTTAATACTGGACTAAAGGCCCAGCCTGGGAGGAGGGAGTGTATGTTTCAAGCATCTACGGATTAGACTTCTGTCAGTAATGAGAATGGGAAAGAGCTGCCTGGAAGTTCAACAAGCCTGTTATGTAGGTAGGATATTAAGAGAGCAGAATATAGGGGCCATAGGACAGTGAGTTTCAAGATGTGTATTTTTAGTGTTCTGATATAAATCTAAAATTGCTGGCCAACAGAAAGGCATGAGTGTTCCCCTCATCTCCAGAATAGGTCACGGATAGATTGATTTAATTTACAGAGCAAGTTTGCTGTTTATTACCAAAACATTAATAATAATAATCTTTATTTATATAGCGCCAACATATTCCACAGCACTTTACAATATAGAGGGAATAAGCACAGACAAACCAGACATTACATTATAAAAAAGCTACTGACAAATGAGACACGCGGTGTGAGGGCCCTGCTCGCAAGAGCTTACAATCTATTATGGTGTATGGGTGAAACAAAGGCTGACAAGTGCTTGGTTTACAATGGACCAGCCATGTTACATAAAGATGGGGTAGTATACATAAAATGTGGATGAACCTGCCATCCCAACCATACATCTATATACAGATAAGTGCCTGTGGGTGCCAAAGTGCAGGAAGTGACGAATCTGTGACAGAATTTGGGGGGTTGACAATTAGGGATCTTGATAGGCTTGTCTAAGAAGATGAGTTTTCAGAGCACACTTAAAACTGTGAGGGTTGTGAGTGTGCCTGATCACATGGGGTAACATGTTCCAGAGAACTGGTGCAATACGTGAAAAATCTTGGAGACGGGCATGGGAGGTTCGGATGAGTGAGGTGTGTAGTCTTAGATCAGTAGCAGAGCGGAGAGAACGGGTAGGGTGGTAGACAGAGATAAGGGAGGAGATGTATGGGGGTGCAGCACTGTGGAGAGCTTTATGTGCGAGAGTGATGAGTTTATGTTGTATTCTGTACTGAATAGGCAGCCAGTGCAGAGACTGACACAGGGTAGAGGCATCAGTATAGCGGCTGGAAAGAAAGACAAGCCTGGCTGCTGCATTCAGGACAGATTGCAGAGGGGAGAGTTTACAGAGAGGAAGACCAACAAGTAGGGAGTTACAGTAGTCAAGACGAGAATGAATAAGAGCAGTAATGAGAGTATGAGTTGTTTCCACATTGAGAAATGGACGGATTCTGGAGATGTTCTTGAGGTGCAGGTAACAGGAGCGGGCAAGGGATTTGATATAGGGGGTGAAGGTCAGATCAGAGTCTAGTATAACCCCCAGACATCGGGCCTGCTGCCTAGGAGTTATGGTGGTACCACACACTGAGAGAGAAATAGCAGGGTGAGGTCGGTTAGTAGATGGTGGGATGACTAGAAGTTCAGTTTTAGTGAGGTTTAGTTGGCGATAGAGAGAGGACATGATGTCAGAGACAGGAGACAGACAGTCACTGGTGTTTTGTAGCAGGGCAGGAGTGATGTCTCGGGAGGAAGTGTATAGTTGAGTGTCATCAGTGTAGAGATGGTACTGGAAGCCAAATCTGCTGATGGTTTGTCCAATGGGGGCTGTGTAGAGTGAAAAGAGGAGAGGACCAAGAACGGATCCCTGAGGAACCCCGACAGCAAGAGGGAGAGGAGAGGAGGTAGAACCGGAAAATGAGACACTGAAGGAGCGGTCAGAGAGGTAGGAAGAGAACCAAGAGAGAGCGGTGTCCTGGATACCGATGGTGCGGAGCATGTTGAGGAGGAGGTGGTGATCAACAGTGTCAAATGCTGCAGAGAGATCCAGAAGAAGCAGCAATGAGTAGTTACCCTGCGATTTTGCTGTCAGGAGGTTATTTGAAACTTTAGAAAGAGTTATCCTTGTTCTCTTCTTATACGAAAGACATTTTTAAAAACTGAAAAAAATCACGATTTAAAAGGGGTTTTCAGATTTAATTAAAATTAAAAAAAAAAAAAAAAAAAAAAAAATCCAGCTGTACTTACTGTTGGCACAGACCAACAATGACTATGGGGGATCATAGAAGCATCAGTATTTTGGATGAATGGAGGATTTATTAGGTGAGAGTGTGTATGTGTGTTTTTTTAGATTTTCATTACATATGCTAATTCATTCATTTTTTTTTAGACTCTAAGGGCGACATGTATGAACAGGGCTGCACCAGAATTCTGGCCTCAAAAAGCTGTAGTAGATCAGTTCGATGGAAGTATTAACAGGCGTCCAAACTTTGGCCTCAGTACCGCGCCAAAGAAACTTTTTAGCGTGCCAAAGTTTAGGGCCGTTCTGGGGGCGTCGCACCACATTAGTAGAAGTAGACATATTTATGATTCCTTGATGGCAAAACTTTGGCGCAGGACAGTTAGAACAGCCAGACCAGGTTAAAGGTGGTGCCTGAGTTGTCGTATTAGCACTAGACTGCGCCTGTATGTATGACCTGCAGAAGAACAAAGTCATACTTTCTGGTACAGTCTATACCACCTTAAAGCAATTTAGAACTGGTCTATCAGCACCAGAATTCATACATGTCGCCCATAGTCTACCTTCCAAAGCAATACATTAATTTCTAATGCTAGGTTCTATTTTAAAATAGTTAAAATGGTCTGGTTGCATAAAGTACTATATACTTGAAATAAAATTGAGAAATAAAACTGTACATTTTCCTCTGCTGTGTTGCTTGTACCAAATGCCTTTCAAGGTGTGCACTTACACACCTCACATATTCCAGTCTAAGTCTTAAGTTATTTACATTGGTAAACCTGGTACTTAGACAAACAAAGTATTAAGATATGATACCCGAGCCCTATCCCTTACTTGTCTATGTTCTAGATTATTTATACTCTGCCACACCGTACTTTATTATATGTAAGAAAATATGCTCTTGCATATGCCTGTCATGGTCTCATCTAGCTCAGATTCACTATTAACCAGCTTTATATTTATATCGTTCTCTTGAGCTTGTCACCATTGTCTTATCTATTATACAATGTTGGCTTATTCCAATCTCGAAACATTAATAAATCCAAATGTAAAAAGAATAATAAAAAAAATAATACAGAGAAAATGTCTTTCTTCTGTGAGATAATTCACAGTGCTGCAGAACATGCATATTGAATAGACAGCTAAACAAGTGCTGTCAAATTTATACACTGTGAGGTTGCTTTCCCAGAGAAAAGGGAAATAAAATATTGAATGATACACAAGATAAAAGGGCACAGCAGCCCAGGTGCGTCTTATGAATAATAAAGCATTCAAGTCTCTAAAGACCAAAATAAGTGGAACAGTACTTAGTGTGCCCAAGTGAAACATCTCCAACGTCTGCATCATTACTGCCATTCTCTCTTCTATGGAAACCACTTCTTTTTTAAGCACAAAACCATTGAAAAATGTAATGTTCGCTGCTGGAATGAACAAGCTAACTGGTTTTAATATCTCCTCCAGCTCAAAGCCTTTGAAGCTAGAATTTGACTGGTTTCTTCTTTTATGCAAGATCTAAAAATGTGTCTGGATCTGAGGTGTGAATGCAGATTTTAGTAGTGCTTCCCTCCTAATGCATTCTCAAAAGGTTTCATGTCTACAACCACTTTGAAAAACAAGGTACAATATTCAATGTTCTTAAAAACATTGTTTTAGAAAAATAATAAATTGGCATATGGCAACAATAATATGAAGTGTAATGATAAAAGGTTGTGTGTGCATAATAGCATATTTAAATATTGACCTTACAGATGGATTGCACAGTAGAAAATCAATCTTTGCAGATGATACTAAGATGTATAAAATAATTAACACATAAGAGGGTAACGATCTATTACAAAGGATCTGGATAAGTTGGAGGCCTGGGCAGAGAAGTGGCAGATGAGGTTTAACATGGATAAATCCATGGTTATGTACATGGGAAGGAAAAATCCATTACATGATTACTTATTGAACGGACATGGAAAAGAATTTCGAAATCTTAGGGCATGTTCACACGGCGTATTGGGGTGTGTATGGTACGTGCCGCAATATGGCAGGTGTTTTGGAAGCAAGCGCTGATCAGCATGTAATTTCGAAGCACGGGCCAGCCCCATTGACATGCATTGTCAGCAGTGCGTAAACGGTGCTAACAATTCACGTCACTTCCAGGCATATGATACGATCGTATTGTACGCCCGGGGAGACGAGGCGTAATTCATAGCTCTCTATGAAAGTGCAATACGCGGCGAAATGTGCGCCCGATTACGCGCGAAACTAAGCCATGTGAACATACCCTTAATTGACAGTAAACTTAACTGTAACAGCTAGTGTCAGAAAGCTGCTGTCAAGGCAAATAAAATTATGTGGTGTATTAACTCCCTAACAACAGCTGGTCATAATTTTTTTTAGCTCTTAATGTTTTTCCTCTCGCCTTCCAAGAGCCATAACTTTTTTATTTTTCCATCTACATAGTCCTATGTTGGCTTGTTTTGGTTTTTTTGCAGGACAAGATGTTCTTTTTAATGGTGCCATTGTACTTACCATAGAATATCCTAGGAAACCTAAAAAGAATTATAAATGGGGTGAAATGTGAATAAAATGTACTTGTGCCATTTTTGAGGGGGCTTTGTTTTTATGGTGTTCACTTTTCAATACAAAGATATGTTACCTGTATTCCACAGTCAGTACGATTTTGGGGATACCAAATATTTAGGGTTTTTGTTATGTTTTAGTACTTTAAAAAAATAAAAACATTTTCTATTTCTTAAATTTGCATTGCACATGCCATTTTCTGTGATCAATAGTGTTATAATAGTTACAGCTAGAATAATAATACTACTATTTATAATAACAATTATTCATAATAAACAATAATCATAACAACAAGAAAAACAATAACAAATAATAATTATAATAAAATATTTATTACCAGCCTACAAATACCAAGGTTAAAGGGGTGTTCCGGGACCTAAGAATGCTCGTTTGTCTGTCAGCATTAAAAATAGAAGATAATAGAAGATAAGACTCCCGGACGCTGCCGTTCAATCCCGGCCTGTTCATCCAGGCTCTATCACTGAACAGTCTTCATTCACGTGACCGTTGCATCTAATTACAGGTCACAGAGCTCACGTGCATGTGACCCTGTGGTCTGTAACTGGCTGCACCAGTAACGTGAACAATGAACGTTCACTGCTTACATCCAGGCTCGGACCGGCGGCCTGCAGTGAACTGGAGAGACTGGGTCCCTGATAGACAAAAGAGAATTCTTAGGTTCCGGAACATCCCTTTAAATACAAAATTTGGACTGTGTGGCATTATTTCCTGGCACCTAGATGGTTTTTCACATATACAGGAGTAGATGTACCTATATTCATATCTACATAGCAGTCTGTGAAAACAAATCAGCACTATTCTGTATTCTTATTACCTGATAACAGCTCGGTAATAACCATTAATACTAAAAGACATCCATGACAATAGCCACACCCTTACAAAATCCTTATCACCCTTATCACCCTTACAAAATTACAAGTACAGTGGTCCCTCAAGTTACAATATTGATTGGTTCCGGAATGACCAATTCGAAGTTGAAACTACTGTAATTTGAGACCATAACTTTGGAAAACACTGGTTATTGGTTCAAAAGCCTGAAAATGTCAACCGAAAATCATACAAAATGAAGATGAAAGAAAAAGAAGCAGAAAAAATACATATAACATTAAAAAGAGCTGCTGGATCCTGGAATTTACTTTCTATTGTGAGGGCAAGAGATTCTTTGGGTCGTGTACTTTATACACAAATGTACCAGAAAAAAAGAAAAATGTGTCACCCTCACCTGATGCCCAAAGGAGCCGCTCATCCTGGCACATAAAGAGCAATACAGAATATGTAGTACTGCACTGTACTGCAGAGACGCACTAGTAGACCGCCAATCACTGCATGCACTTCACTAGTACAAATGTTTTACAAGTAAAAGGTTGATGATAATTTATTGAATCTTCCAGTCAATCACATGATCCGCAGATCTGCAGTGTCTGTGACATTGTAAGAGAAGTGTGATTTCAAGATACAATTTCCCAGGAATGACCATTGTATGGTGAAAATATTGTATCTTGAGGCCATTGTAACTTGAGAGAACACTGTATAAGAAAAAAAAACGATTTGATACAGACTCGCGTCAACACCTACAGCTGAAAATATCCTCAATGTCTAAACAATGTCTTAACATAGGACACTTGGCCCTCAAAACACTGCAATGTCATATTTCCTACCTGTAGAAGAGCTGCCAATAAATAAACCATTATGAAGATAGGCGTCAGGGATGTGTGGCCACTCTTCATTAAATAGATGGTGTATAAAAAAATTAAGTGTCCGGGGATAACAAGAGAGAGAAGAACTTGAGCCGATTTCTTATTCACCCCTGTGAACGAAAATGAATTGCATTTATGGGTCTGCGGGTCATGAAGTCATTAGCTTAATGAAATCCTGCTCAATAATTTATTTTTAGTATTCACTTTCATCAATCATTATGTAGTGATAAAACAGCATGTTTGGAGTGTCGGTGTCATTAATTGCCAACCTCTGGTAATCCATCTCTTACAGCAGGTGCTTCACCTAATCAATGCCACGGTAATCACAATTATAAGAGATACACAGTAGTTCATGAACATCTCTGTTACCCAAAAATGTCCACTCTACTGCAAACTGCACATAGTGACAGTAGATGGGGATGACCAGTAGAATCAACCTGCATATATACAACCCCAATTCCAAAAAAGTTGGGACACTGTGTAAAATGTAAAGAAAACAATAATACAATGATTTGGAAATCTCATTATTATTAATAATTTTAAAGCGCCATTGATTCCAGGGTGCTGTACATTCGAGGGGGTTACATACATAACATAAGTCAAACGAGTACAATGATAAGTGATTAATGACAATTGGCACGACAGAGGGAGAGAGGACTCTACCCGCGAGGGCTTACAATCTACAAGGAGGGGGAAAGAGACAGGAGGTGAGTGGCAGACATGTTTGTGGAGGATGTAGTGACAGCAAGGTAAGGGTAGGTTATAGGCAAGCCTGAAAAAATGGGTTTTCAGGTTGCTTTTGAAGCTGGTGAAAGTGGAGGAGAGTCTGATGTGTTGGGGCAGTGCGTTCCAGAGTGTGGGTGAAGCACGGGAGAAGTCTTGGAGACGGTTGTGTGAGGAGCTGATAAGGGGAGAGCAGAGGAGAAGGTCCTGTGAGGAGCGGAGATTGTGTGAGGGGAGATATTTGGAAATTAGGGCAGAGATGTATGGAGGGGAGAGGTCATGGAGAGCCTTGTAGGTCATGGTTAGTAGCTTGAAATGAATTCACTGGGCAATGGGAAGCCAGTGAAGGGATTGGCAGAGGGAAAGGCAGGGGAGTAGCGAGGAGAGAGGTGGATAAGACGGGCAGCAGAGTTGAGTAGAGTTGTAGTATCATAGTTAAGGAATGAGCAGATGCGAGAGATTTTTTTCAGCTGGAGGCGGCAGGCAGAGGTGAGGGTTTGGATGTGTGGTTTGAAAGATAGAGCGGAGTCTAGGATTACCCCAAGGCAGCGGACTTGTGGAACAGGTGAGAGTGTACAGCCGTTGACTGAGATAGAGAGATCAGGGGGAGGGGTAGAGTTGGACGGTGGAAAGATGATGAGTTCTGTTTTCTCCACATTTAGTTTTAGGAGACGTGAGGAGAAGAAGGAGGAAATGGACGATAGACAGTCTGGGATCCGGGAGAGCAGAGAGGTAACATCTGGGCCAGAGATGTAGAGTTGGGTATCGTCAGCATACAGGTGGTAATGAAAGCCATGTGAAGCTATGAGCTGACCGAGGCCAAGAGTGTAAAGAGAGAAGAGTAAAGGACCCAGGACTGACCCCTGAGGGACACCAACAGAGAGAGGCCGGGGGAAGGAGGTGGAGCGAGAGATGCTGAATGTCCGATCAGTGAGGTACGAGGAGATCCAGGAAAGGGCCAAGTCCGTGATGCCGTATTTTATTCACAACAGAACATTGGACACATATCAGAATTTTAAAGACATTTTTCCATTTCATTTGAGAAAAATAACTCATGTAGAAATTAATGGCAGGAAGACATCAAAAAAGTTGGGACGGAGTTGACAAAAGGCTGGAAAAGTAAATGCTACTAATGAATATCAGCTGTAAGATCGATTTTCAATTAAGTCATATGACTATTTAAAAAGAGCATATTAGAGAGGCACAGTCTCTCAGAATCAAAGATGGTCAGAGGTTCATCAATTGATGAAAAATTGCATTTAAAAATTGTGGAACAATTTCAGTACAATGTTACTCAATGTAGAATTGCAAACACATTGACTATCCAACCATCTTTAGTACATAATATCCCCAAAAGATTTGATTAAGAGAATCTGGAGAAATCCATGTGCACAAAGGACAAGGACAATGGTCAACTTTTTATACTCATGATTTACAGGCCCTCAGGTGGCACTGCATTGAAAACAGCTATGATTCAGTCGTGCAAATCACAGAAATCATCAACTGTGAACACAGTTCGGTGTTCAACCACAAATAAAAGTTAAAGCTCTATCGTGTAGAGAAGAGGCCATATATAAACACAATCCAGAATTGTTTGGGCCAAAGCTCATTTCAAGCCAACCTGTTAAAATGGCATATTCTTTTCTTCTTAGCCGTATTCATTTTCTGATAGATTTTTCTTATTTCTGTTTTCTGTATATGATTATGAGGGCAACCATTTTGTCTGAGCTGCTTTTAACACTTAGAGAGATGCTTTACAGCTGCTTCATGGGCAAAGGAGTCGACCCATTGACTTCTATAGGAGAGTTTTCTAGGCATGCTCTCTGATCTGGGAAGAAATCGCTGTGCAGGGAAGGAGATAGGGGGGACTGTGACTATTTTAAATAGTGTATCCTATGTTATCCTGTGCCGATAATAAGGAGAATGCTGAAAAGTTTTTGTCCAACTGTTCAATGGTTCAGTAATTTTTGCACAACTAGCTGATCTCTAACAAGGAGCTTAATGACAAAATTAACAACAGGTGTTTGATCCCTGAATAGCCCAATAAATTTAGGGGATCGATTCAAAATGGGGTTTAAATAGTCCTCATCATCGTGCTTTTCAAATTTTCATGTTATGAGATAAGCACAACACTTTACAATTGATCAACAGTACCTCGCCAGGATGCGCTCAGACGAAAGTGGCCTCTGAGCTTAGACTATCATTAGCAGGTTGCAACATAGATACAGGGATTGGAAGAGTCACAGAAAAGCAAAGAAGTGGACAACTTTTGGCTACATCACACACTGACACCGCTTCATTGTAAATAATGCCCTGCAGAACTGGATGATGAATGCCACACAATTTCAAGCACGTTTATGGTAGGTGAGAGGCAACCAAGTGTCACTTCAGACCATTCGCAATCGTTTATATCAGTGTGGTCTGAATGCTAGACGATATGACCATACTACCAGGAATCATAGTCTTGCATGGGCCAGGGAGCATCTTGATGGATGAGGGCCCAGTGGTCCTCAGTGCTGTTCAGTGATTAAAGTTGATTCACTTTGAGTAGAAACGATAGCCACCAACAACTAGGGAGATGTCAAGGAGGGCACTATGCATCAGTCAGATCAGGTACTCTTGCCGGTCATCTAGTACGCAGACCACGGTAAATGGTTACGAATGGTTTGAGGTGACACTTGGTTGCCTCTCACCTCCCTTAAATGTGCTTAAAGTTGTGCGGCATTCATCATCCGATTCTGCAGGGCATTATTTACAATGAAGCGGTCATCAAATGGATCCCCTAAATTTATTGGGCGATTCAGGGATCAAACACCTGTTGTGAATTCTGCCATTAAGCCTTGTTAGAGATCAGCAAGTTGTGCAAAAAGTACTGAAACCTTGAACAGTTGGACATGTGCATTCTAAAGTTAAGAGATGCTCTTATTTAGTGACTTTAAGAAATTTTATGTTTGTCTGTGAAATTTCAACCAAAAGCCAAATATCCCTAACTTTTTGTGAGTAGTGTATTTCCTTTAAACTGGACTGAGGCAAAATAGTAAACTGCTCTGTGGTCAGAGTAATTACATTTTGAAATTCTTTATATAAAACCAGAGATCCCATGTTCTGTAGACTCAAGAGGAGAAAAAGACCATCCACGTTATAAAGCCTGAAATTCTGATGGCTAGGGCTGCTTTATCCCTAGGGAAGGGCCCATTCATATCTTAAATGGCACTAATAATACGGAGCAGTACATAGAGGTTTTAGGATAAAAGGTTTTCCTATCTAGACATCTCTTTTAGGGAAAGCTTCGCATATTTCAGCAAGACAATGCTAAACCACATACTGCATCCATCACAACAGCATGGCTTTGCTTTAGAGTCTGAGTGCCGAACTGGCCGCCTGGAGTTTAGATCTTTCACATCTTTTTTGAGATGTGTTGCTCCCATCAGTTTCTAAAGAAGTTAATTTTCCTTAGTGAAATCTGTGTTCAATTATTGCAATGCTTTCCAAATCATTGCATCCTTGGTATCTTTTACACAGCATGCAAACATTTTTGGAATTAGGATTGTATAAGGGAGCAAGTTAAAGCTGAATATTGACGAATCTAAAAATCAGGGGAATAGAAGAACCCTGGTACAAATTTTTAGTTCCCTTTTTGAATGGGGCCGAATGATGCATTACATGGTGCCATTCACAACAAAGAGCTGTCTATAAAATGCAGGTATATACTTGGTGGTACAGATATGCGGCAACAATTTTTTTAACATATAAGGGCCCTGTATAAAAAAAGGTTTTTTAGGTCAAAACTTACTTTGTTCCCCATAGGACAGGGCCCCAAAATTGAATTTTAAAACATAAACAACATTGGGCCCAAAACCAAAATTTAAGGGCCATTGTACAAAATGTATGTTTTTTTAAAGATTTGAAGGATTTAAAAAATTCAGTTTATTTTACCTGTCCCACAAAAGGTCCTGCAAGGATGAAAGCAGCCTGTGACCTCATCAGGTAGCTCTCCAGGAATACTGTGTAAATGCAAATAAGTGGAAATTCTGCTGGCTTGTATGGCTACTAAATTTCCTCCAATACCTACAGAGATTGAACAAAATATAATGATCATAGTGAATACATTTTAACAGAATCGTAAAACTGTTTATTTTTCCTTGTGTTCAAAATAAACTTATTGGATAAGAAAAAAAAAAAAAAAAAAGTAAGCAAAAAGAGAGAGTTGGTTTTAAACATTGTTTTGCTGTATTAACTATGAAATTTAAAGAAAAAAACGCTCAAAATCGCTGCAGCCACATTTAAACATACTCTAAAACTAGTACATTTTTAAAAGTGAAAATTTATTTAATTTTTTGCTGTTTTGGGGGTTAGAAGCCTGTTTGCTCAAAATGCAGCATAGTTTAGGTTTTCTCCATAGGATCTCAAAACACCAGGTAAAACTTGTTTAAAACTTAATAAAATAAAAAAGGTAATAAAAAAAGAACAAAATAATATTTTTTAAAATCCACCTACATGTAATTAGGGTATTGAACACCCTATTCACATACACACGTCAACATTTACATACTGTACTTTGCTACAAAAATTTTAGAAAAAAGTTTAGTCGAGACAGGGGCGTGCTAGGGCCCAAAACATCCGGGGCCGGGCCCTTTTGGTTTTTTTTTGGGGAGGGGGGTGGGTTTTTACCACGACATTTTTCGTCCTCATTGGAACTGCCCGGTGTTTTTTTTTTTTCAGAGAAAAACCCTTTGTTCCTGTCACATTTTCTTTCACATCCCACACAGACCCTCCCCTCTCCTCACAGTACTGTACATAAAAAAAACACCAATGACAAATTTACTTTTTAGAAAATTTTTCACCTTTAATGACAAAAACCCCTAAAAAGTCACCAAAACATACCCCCCACACAGGGGGCAAAAACTACCCGACAAATGATTGTTTTAAAAAACCCTCCTACAAAACCAAGACCCCCAAAATATTTTTTACTTTAAAGGCCCCAATAATCCTGCCCCAACCCCGACCCAAAAACAAACCCCACATGTGACCCATCCCCTGCACACAGGCCCCAGGGGTCATAAAATTAAGCCATACAGGGGGGGGCCAAAACAGGGGGTAGTTACTTTGTTGTTAAATTTGGCTCTGCAGTTTTTAAAATGATTTTCACTGCATTACATTTAGTGACTAACCCGGGGACGTTTTTTCTGATCAGCGTCGTTTTTTCCTTTTCCCCCTTTTTTCTCCATTCCCTTTTTAAATTCATGGCCGATTGCTCCCCGGGCCCAAAACCCTTTCCCCAGGATTTGGACACAAATATCTTAGAATTTTCCCCACTTTCCCGGGAACTCCTTAAAATTTTAGTATAGCAATTTCCCCCCAGTTAGGTAATAGGGGCACTGAAAACAGTTTTTGGGGGAAAAAGGCAGATATTTGGGGCCAAAAGGAATATTTAGGGCCCCAGGGAGGTATATGGGGGCCCAAAAAGGGAGTTTAAAGGGGGGGGACAGGGAGTATATGGGGCCACAGGAAATTTTTAAAAAGGGGCATTGGGGGAGTATATGGGGCCACAGGAATTTATGGGGGGACTGAGGCGTTTTATAGGGGGCCCCCAAAAAAGGTTTTTTGGGGCCCCCTGGGGGCAGAAAATTAGGGTCACTGAGGCGTTATGGAGTCACTGAGGCAGTATAGGGGGGGCCCCAGGCAGGGATATTTGGGGGTTCAGGCAGGGATATGGGGCCACAGGCCCGGCATTATAGGGGGCCCTGGGAGGGTAAAGGGGGCCCCCAGGCAGTATATGGGGGCCACAGGGAGTATATTTGGGGGCCCCAAGCAGGGGTTATGGGGCACCCGGGCAGTAAAAAGGGGGGGCAGGCAGGTAAAATGGGGGCCCGGCAGGGAAAAATGGCCCCCGGCAGTATAAAGGGGGGCCCCGGGGGAGTATTTTGGGGGGCCCCGGGCATTTAAAAGGGGGCCCAAAGGCGGGATTTAGGGGCACAGGCAGGGATATTGGGGGCCACAGGCGTAGTTTGGGGGGCCCCAGGCAGGGATATGGGGGCCACGGGGGAAAGGGGTATGGGGCCAAAGGGCAGGGGTATGGGGCCCAAAGGGCAGTATATGGGGGCCACGGCAGGGGTATAAGGGCCCCGGCAGGGGTTTTTAGGGGGGCCCCAAAGGAGGGATATTTGGGGGCCCCAGGCAGGGATATGGGGGCCACAGAGGGGTGTGGTGGCCACAAAGGGAGTATTAGGGGGACAGGCCCGTATAAAAAGGGGGACGAAAGGCCGGTAAAAGCTTTAAAAAATTTTAAAACCCCCTTTATAATCCCCCTTTTAAATCCCCCCGGGGAGCGGGGCTCCTCCGGCGTCCTGGGGCAGGGCCTTTTGACCGCTTTTGCGCCCCAGGGCCCGGGGGCGGCGCATGAAAAAACATCATGTGCGCTGCCCCGGGTGAGGCGCACGGGGGGCCCCGGGGGGTCCTAAACGCTGGAGGAACCCGGGAGCCTTTTCCCGGGGTAGGGCCTGTGGGTCCACACTGCTGCGGGGCAAAGGGGCGGCCCGCCCCTTTTGCTCCGCAAAAGCCCTCAGTGAGTGTGTGTCCCCGCGGACCACATGCAGCTGAAAAGGGCCAAAATTGTGTGGGTCCCGGGGGGGCCCGGGGGAGGTGGAGCCCGGGAGGGCTCGGGGACAGGGTTTTTATTCGGGGGGCCCCCAAACCCCCAATAAAAAGGGCCAAACGGGCGCCCCCTTTTTCTGGAAAAGATCTAAGGCTATGTTCACACACCAGATCTGCCTCAAGATCTGCAAGAAATTAGAGTCCCGTTCATTTGAATAGTAAATCTGCACTGCAGTTCACACTCTGAAGATTTTTCCACCTTTGATTTCAAATCCACAATGCAGACTTGTCTATTCTTTGATGTAATTTCCATCTGGATTCCCATTGGGGAAAAGTGAAAGTTAAAATTTGTCCCATTTTAAAAAGGGACTAAATGTTTCCAAATAAAGGTGGGAAGACTGCCGCCCGGGAAAAAATTAAAATTTGGGCAGAAAAACCCGGGGGATATACGGGCCTTTGGAAATTTTTGCAAGCGGGTTTTTTATGATTTGATTTTTTCCTTTTGGAAAAAAACTGTGTGTAAACATACCCCAACGGTGCAAATATTTGGGGGCTGCGTGGCATTAGCCTGTTGGCTTAATGACACCTTATAAGGCACTTCAGAGGGCAACTGAAGTCTCTAGTTCACCTACATGCAAATGCTCTAATTTTATGTGGATGTGCCATGGTGAATGCATATTTTGTGCAATCATTTTTACAGTGAATTCAAGGTGAGCATAAAGAACAAAATATCCATAATAATCTGAACACTGCAGTTACTTGTGCCTGCCATTCATTTAAAATTACTGGCTCTGCAGAAGGAAACAAACATTGTGTGGAAGAAAGACAAAATATTTAAAATAATATCTACAGGTAGAAATTGTTAGAATAATCTCTTATTAATGTATTGCTGTTGTAGGCATCATCTACTGTACTTTGTGCTAAAGGATGATAGTACATACCCGGAGTATAATTATGAGCACAGGAAAAGGTACACTGGAGGATTCTGATGGCATTTTTAGTGGTACTATAGCTCATGATATTAAAGGGGTTGTCTCACCATGATGTTTTACAGAGCCACAGCCAGCTTCAGACTTTCACTTCCTGGTCAGGCTGTTGGTGGATCTATAACAGTGGTTGGCATATCAGCTCTGCTATTTCTAACTGACTCTGTTATAATGACATGACTGGTGGAGGTTTTTAAACTGTAGTGCACAAGGCTACAAAGGCTTAAAGGGGTTGTCCACTTCATTGATTCAACTTACCCCATCCGTTTTAGGTTTTACTTTGAATTTAGGGGCGTGTTTTATTTGCTTCCCCAGGCGCATAGAAGCCAGGTCCGGAGCTATAGCAACCCTGCTGGCGCCTATCAAGGGCAAACAGGTCTGTAGCTTTTGCGACCCCCGAGGGGCGATGCAGCCCATCAAGAGGGGATATCCGGGAAAAGGTAGGGACAAGGGTTTAATGGCAAATAAAGCAAAGTGACTTGTTTTTTCAAGATCTTTAACATAAAAAGCAATCCTTGTAGTGAGACAACCCCTTTAAAGCTTGTCAGTAAGTAAACAAGCTCCCGTTTTTCAAGATAACAAATACAGCAGGCAGCAATGTCACCATAACAACATTTGCTGGAGCAACGAGAGCAAAGAGAGTTGACCAGTAACTAGGGAATCTTATCTCCTGCTTGCAAAAGTAGGAGTGAGGCCCCCCTCTTTAAATTTAGGGGGAAACAAAAAACAGAAAACAATGTATTTGGTAAAAGTCTTTATTTACCTTTGTCTACATGTTTAAAGCTAATCAATGAAACGGGAATACCACCGTAAGGCATTGCAGGGATATTAGCATGTTCAGCTTTTCCCATTGCGGATAGTATAAATTAACAAACAACTGTTCCTCTACTCATTGCTGCCAACATCTTGTATGTTGTTTCATTTAAAATGCCAGTGGTATATTATAAAAAAAACCTCAATGGGCTTCAAATAATATTTGAAATCTCTTTCCTTTAATCCTCAGTGCACAGCATCCTGTTATGTATGTACAGATGATAGCGGGTGCCCTCCTTTTGATGCTAAAAGTATCCATTTTCTCAGTTGTTGTCATCCTAAGCTTTTTATCCTTTTTCATATAGGTCATCTGCCAATGCTGGGTCTAGATCATGAGTAGCCTTAATAAGTAGGCTGGCAGCCTGCCACAGATCTAGGCTTAACATATTGCCGAACAGGAAACAGAGACTAGTGGCTGCAGACAAGTAAATAATTTGTACTGTCTGGTGTATTAACTCATCGTGTCAATGGCAGAATTTTACACCTGCGAACCAGTTGCAAATGTTTTATTGCGCTAGGAAATTCAACTGCAATACATATACAGCTAATTCAAGAAATATGTTTCACCGCTCTACTCAAGTGATGCAATAGAGATATATCACAGACCGGACGGACATACTAAGCAAAAAAGGAAGAAGGTAACTTTTAAAATATAGCTTTGGGGAAAAATAAAATTGCTACATGTTAATTCAGCAAATCCTCTGCTGGGCTTCGTTGGCATCTGTGTTGGAGGCTCCATCAGATACCACTGGTGTATGTCATGTGCAAGCTATATGATGCGGTTTCTATCTTATGCTACGTTCACACGGCGTAATTGGGGCGCATACAGTGCGGTAGCAATTAGACCGGGTGATGTGGGAGTTGCACTAATACGTGCGTACTCCCGAGGCGCATGGGGGCTGTGGCAGCCCGTCGGCTCCATTGACAGTCATTACTCGTGGCGCGTATTTGCCGCAAGTAATTGACATGTCACTTATCTCCCCACGTGTACAATACGATTGCATTGTACGCGCGGGGAAAGGAGGCGTAATCCATAGTAATCCGAAATTAGCCCGTGTGAACATACCCTTAGGCTCACAAAAAAGATGTAAGAGAGCCTTGGATGCATATCGCAGTCGGCTTTGACTATAATTATTCTTAATACTTTTATTTAAATAAGACTGTCATAAGAGGAAGGAATGGCATAATGACATGTAAGTACTAAAAAGGTCCTCTTACAAGATGTGTCATACAAAAAGTACCACATGATAAAGAAAAAAAAGCACACTATTACAGCAACTAGTCTGTGGTACAGGTAACCTTTAGCAACATACACTACTCACAAAAAGTTAGGGACTTTTGGCTGAAATTTCAGGATGAAAAATTTCTTGAATTTTTTTTTTTAAATATACGAAATGAAACCATCTCTTAACTTTAGAAAGCACATGTCCAATGTTTCAGTAGTTTTTGCACAACTTGATCTAATAAGGAGCTTAATAGCAAAATTCACAACAGGTGTTTGATCCCTGAATCCGCCCAATAAATTTAGAGGATCAATCTGAATTGGGATTTAAACAGTCCTCCTCATCATGCCGTTCACTCTTTGACATCATGAGACCGAGACAACGCCTTACAATTGATCAACAGTACCTCTCCATTGTGCGGCTTCAAGCAGGATGCTCTCAGATGGAAGTGGCCACTGAGCTTAGAGTGTCACAGAGTGTTATCAGCAGGTTGTATCAGAGATACAGAGAGACTGGAAGGGTCACAGAAAGGCAAAGAAGTGGACGTCCTTTGGCTATATCACACACTGATGACGGCGTGTAAACAATGCCCTGCGGAACCACAGAACTCCAGGCACGTTTAAAGGGGATGTATCGCTACATCAGTTTGGATGTTCCATTGTGCTCTCCAGCTTCTCAGCTCAAATCCAGGGGTGTTTCTACTCCTCTCAGCAGGGTGTTTCTTAACCGAACGGATGACATCATCCCCCCTTCACTGTTCATGCTGGCTCCGTGTGTCCCCCCCCCCCCCCCCACATGTCACTGTGTTCTCCCCTATGCAGTCGAAATTTTGTAAGAGCTGTTTACATACCACAGTTTTGCATTCATGTTACAATTGAATCCAGTCTTGTATAAACTCCTCCAGAATTGTGCAGAGTGAAATGCTCTCACCCCCTAACGCTCCTTCTCTGTTTAGGCACAGTCGCACAATTATGCTGTTTTCTGATTGTAGAAACCCTGCAGTGTTTTTCCCTGTTTCTTCTGGCTGTGCAGAGTGAAAATGTCCGGGTCCCTTACTTTGAGTGAGAGGCGGGAAATTTGCAAGCTCCTTGAATAAGGGCCGACCAGGGCTGAACAGAATGTAAATGAGCTCTCACCCTAGTGAAATGCAAGAAGGAGGGACCCGACCAGCACTGGATATCAGTGTAAACAGAAACAGAAGATAAGGATCCTTTTGATAACAAAACGCTTTGTTTATTGACATCCAATTGCAAAGTTGCTTGTTTTCACTGTCCCTTATTCTGAAGACCATTCAATGAAATTATACAACCCCTTTAAGGGTGGTGAGAGGCAACCAAGTGTCACGTCAGACCATTTGTAACCATTTACATCAGCAAGGATACCTGACTGGCACCTGACCTGGCTGATGCATAAACGCTCTCCTTGACGGCCATCATTTTTGCTCAGAGTGAATCGACTTTCATCACTGAACAGCACTGAGGACCACTGGTCCCTCATCCAATGTATATGCTCCCTGGTCCATGCGGATGGTCTGACGTGACACTTGATTGCCTCGCACTGCCCTAAATGTGCTTGGAGCTGTTTGGCATTTATCATCCGGTTCCTCAGGGCATTGTTTACAATGAAGCGGTCATCAGTGCATGATGTAGCCAAAGGACGTCCACTTCTTTGCCTTTTTATGATTCTTCCAGTCTCTCTGCTGCAACCTGTTGATGAATCTCTAAGCTCAGAGGCTACTGCATCTGAGAGCATCCTGCTTGAAGTCTCACAATGGCGAGATACTATTGATCAATTGTAAGATGTTATCTTGATCTCATAATGTCAAAATGTGTACAGCATGATGAGAAGGACTGTTTAAACCCTTATTCAAATTGATCCCCTAAAATTATTGGGCGATTCAGGGATCAAACACCTGTTGTTTGCCGTTAAGCTCCTTGTTAGAGATCAGCAAGTTGTGCAAAAAGTACTGAAACAGTTGGACATGTGCATTCTAAAGTTAAGAGATGGTCTAATTTAGAAAAAAAATCAAGAAATGTTATGTTCATCTCAAAATTTCAACCAAAAGCCAAATATCCCTAACTTTTTGTATGTTTGATACCCACAAACGTGATTGATGGACTTCATAGTATAACAAATCTAAAGGACTTGGAAGCAAACAAGCCCAACCATGACTAAACAGTGGACAGCACCCAAGGTGAGCACTCAATCTGTGCTTTGGAGGTCATTTCGACCTTAACATTTACAAACAATAGCGTTTTTTCTTATTGCCCACAGAACATGACAACTGCTTCTCAGACTAAAGATATTGCACTGATGAGTTGATCACCATAGCGCTGGCTGCTCTAACCCCCAACAATCAGCTGTTACCACCAAAGGGATATGATACAGGAGTTGAGTCAGACTTGACAATCCTTTAGTGGGGTATTTGGAAACCTTTTAGGGGTTGTCCAATTCTTAAAAAAAACTAATTGGTAGCTCCTGGGACCCCAATAAAAAAGCCTATACTTACCTTCCTCTGGTTCCCAATTCCAGCGCTGTATCTCTCCAGTCTTCTGTTTTCTTTCTTCTACTTCCGAACAGGCATGTTACTGCTGCAGCTGTTACACTATTCTGCTTATATCAGTGGTTGGAGATGTTCACTTCTGAATGGTGACCCAAATGAGTGGCATGTGACTGCTTCAGATAATCAACAATCTACGTGCCATTTGGAAGTAGAAGAAGGAAAACGGAAGACCTGAGACACGCAGCAATGGAACCACAGAAAGGAGAATACAGGCTTTTTTTCTTTTTATGGAGCCCCAGGAGCTGCCTATTAGTTTTTTTAAGCAATGGAGAAGCCCTTTAACATATTTAGGATACAATAGCGATGTGGGATAGGTGGATGTCAAACCTTCCAGACTCTTGCACAAATAGGGGGCATGGCTCTCCTGCAAATACGATGTCCCCTTTATTGTTTAAAATGACTTGTCCATATGAATGACCGTGTCTAGTACTTCAGCTCCTTCAATACCCTTAGGTATAAGTGCTCAGTCCCTTCCTTTTGCTAATATGCAGTGGTTTCAGGATCAACTGTGTCTAACGTTCTATAGTGCAACTTCTATTTCTATGTAGAAAGGTAGGGCACTATATTAAATAAATTTTTTATCTGACAGTACCAGAAACAATATTAAGGGGGTTTCTTGCTGCAGTGTTCTAGTGAGCAAATGAAAAACACAAGTAAAAAAAATGTCAATTTATATTGAGTGTTTCAATGGTTCTGTATCCCCATATAACCCACTCTGTTCCAGGCTGCCAAGAAAATGTGGTTGCATTAAGCGTTTCAAAACTGGCCAGTGCATGTGCAAGAATAGCATAGAGGTAAAATTAGGAAATTAAAACAAAAAATATAGCAGTAACTATTAATATTACAAGAGTTTTCTACACAGTGTAAAAAAAAGCATTTATAAGAGAGATTCTACTCTGCTACATGTGTATACAGAGAGGTAGCCAAAGTAGTATATGTGGTTGATTTTCTAAACTGTACTTGACATCAGTTAAACTAGTGAAGTATGTTTTGAGGTGCCAAACTATACAAGGTTGTTTCCCATGTGTACAAGTGACAGATTTAGATAAGATATTTCAAGTACCCACTAAAAAAGGGTCAGGTTTTGCTTTGTAAAAGTTGAGGTTGGAAGGATCCCTGTATTTTATACTAGAAGTATCTTCTAAGTGCTCTCCCAGGAAAAGGTTGGTTGAAAGTCAAACATTTTAGAATGACATAAGGGACCAGAACAGATGCAAATCTGCTTTGATGCCCTGACATTTGTGTCAGTCACAGATTTACTTTCAAGTGGTTGACCTGAGAATTGCCCCAGACAGATACAACAGCATATTATGTAATCATCCTTGGTAAGTGTATCTATTTTAAGATAAAGTATTCATATGCTTTTGAAGTCACATTTATTAAAGAACTCTTCAAGGAGATCCCCATAGATTACAGTTATGGTTTCTGATTTTAATCATGTTTTGTTAAGGCTCTCTTCACAGGACTTAATTTGCTGTTCTTAAAGGGGATGTGCCATCACAAAATGACCTACTGCTTAAATTTAGTTTCTATCCTGTTTCCCTGAAAAGACGACAGCGTCTTATATTAATTTTTGCTCATAAAAGATGCACTATGTCTAATTTTCAGTCTTATTTTTCCACAAATAAATTATAGCGTGCTATACTAGTGTGTGTGCATATATATATATATATATATATATATATCAATCAAAGTTTAGAGTCACAAACCATAGGATATATGTATGTAAAGGACATTTTATGGCAGCTGCAGTGACTTATCTCAAAGGATGGCAAATGTGACATGCTGGGACCTGTAGAACTAGAAGTTCCAGCATGCCCCATCAGTCATCCTGTGAGATGTGTGTGTCAGTATCATTGATCTGTTCTCCCCCCCATCTCTCTCTTACTTGTACGCTTTATGTCTCCTGTCCTGGGATGTTTGGGACCTGTGGTGACATCACAGTCACGTGACCTCCCTGCACAGGTCCTTTAACACTCAGGTGCTACAACAATATGTTCCAGGGCCGTTTCTCGGGGTGAGCGGGGCTTGGGAACACCCTCCCTTCACCTGTCTCTCTGCCCACCCTTAGGGACGGCCCTGTGTATGGGGAGCTGCAGCAATGATTTCCGCTATGTCTTACTTTCGGGGGTGTCTTATTTTCGGGGAAACACGGTATGTTCAACATCTTTTTCTAGAATTGTGGGGATTGTTTTCCCATTGTCCACATCACTATGTATAAAATAAATAATCATGAGATTATGCAGTTCTCACAGTGTCTCACAATAGAATGACATTTCCTATTATGTTCTCTTCCGAACAGTCATGTCATTAAGGACAAGATTACAATGACAGGTGATCTCTCTCCACCACTGACAACAGGTGAGAGTCAGATCTCACCTCCTTCCCCTCTCTGCAATGTGACCTCTGGACAGGTCACAGAGCATGTCCAAAACACTCCTATAAAATTCAATGAATCATCTCCAGACTACGAAATTCTATGGTCATGGTGGCTGCTGTAAAGCATATAATGCTTTTAACAGCAGCTCCAACCAAGATGGCTTGTACAAAATCAGGCAAAAAATAAATAAATCTGCAAACAGTAGGGGTATGTTCACATGGCGTTTTTCAATCCAAAAACTGGATTGAAAAACGCTGTGTAAAACGTATCTAAAGACGGACCCAAAGTGTGCTGTGTGGTTGGATGCATTTTCTGTGCAGCAGAAACGCACAAACTGTACGCCGTGTGAACATACCCTTATAAAAGGATTGTGCAAGTAAACATGCCTGCTTTCCTCTGGAAACAATACCGACCTTATTCACACACTGTAAGAGTAGTCACGTTTTTATAATCATAAACAACCCCTTTAATCTAGAATGTTAATCTTGTGCCCCCTGTATGTTGCCATATTTAAACTCCCAGATGACTCTGGGTGGGATTGAGCAGCACTAAAAAGTTGAATATCATCATTATAACTTGCTGTATTTACCAGCAACACATGTAAATGTTGCCTAATAAGCACCTACTAAATGCAAACCACAGCACACTCTGACACTTGAGTAAACAGACTGTTCCTACCTATTGCCCAATAAACTCAAAATGAAACACATTTTCTAGTAAAATGGATCTTGAGTTAATAATGTAAATATAGAACAGAGAATGGACTCTAAATGTAGGGTTCATATGGAGCAGAAGAGCATAGACTGTCTCAGGGCCCCCATCCAAAATTTGGTGCCCCATACAGCTGAAGCATCTGGACCCCTCCTCCCCCACACACTCCGTTTCTGGGATCACAAGAAAAAGAATGCAATTGCGCCTTTGTTTTTGGATTTAGTTCTTGCTGGATTTTAAAGTACAGTCTATCTGTATTTTGTGGATCAGTTCATATACAAGGTCCAGCAAATACCACCACATGTCACCACTATAATGTTACTGACCAAACCAGTATACCCAGACCAATATTGCCAAGAAACAATATACAAATACTAAATAATACCACCACCTATCACTACCATATGCTGACTAGAACCACCAACCAACAACAATATACAAGCACCTAATAATACTAACACATCATCACCACATAACTCCACCATAAAAATACTGAATAATACTGCTATACTGTTACTGAATATAAACCATTACACCAAGACCAATATTTCCTCCATACAGTGACCCTAATGTGGAAGATACCAGGTACACAGGTGCTTTGCAAATAGTTTACTTACATTTAGGGCCTCACATGTGACTTCTTGTCTAATGAAGCGTTCAGTTTCTCCTTTCTTCTCCATTCGATCCAGACCTGCATGATGACTTCTCCCGTCCACCACTCATCCCTGTAGAATTTACAACACAAACACCTGAGACTCCTCACTTTTTTTATCACTCTCCATCCATAATGACCCAAATGGTAATAATTACCCCCTGGTAATTATTGGGCCCCCCAGTAGGTAGATTCAGGGCCCTCCAGTCGGAATGTAGGTAAAATGGGACCCTCGCGTGGTAGCTAGGTAGTTTGGCGCCCCTAGGCAGTAGCTAGGTCGCTTAGGGAAACGTAGGCAGATTAGGGCCCAGTGTAGGTAGCTTGGCCATCCCCCCTGTAGTTTAGGGCCCACTCTAGTCAGAATAGCCCCCCCCCCCTGGAGTTTAGGGGCCCCTGTAGTCAGAATACCCCTCCCCCTGTAGTTTAGGGCCCCCACTTTAGTTTAGGGGCCCCTGTAGTGAGAATAGCTCCCCCCTGTAGTTTTAGGGCCCCTGTAGTCAGAATAGCCCCACTCGTAGTTTTAGGGATCCCTATAGTCAGAATAGCCCCCCCCCTGTAGTTTTAGGGGCCCCTGTAGTCAGAATAGCCCCCCTGTAGTTTTAGTGCCCCCTGTAGTCAGAATAGCCCTTCCCTCTGTAGTTTAGGGCCCCCTGTAGATAAGTACTCACCTTTCCGCACTCCCCCGGCATCTCCGTCTGCTCCTGGCCCCAAGCCAGCTGCTTTAGGCTTAGAGCCTAGGACAGGACGTTCGGCAGGAGGCTCGATGATGTCACATCCGTCGCGCCATCTGCACAGCTATGTACTGCATGGAGCACATAGCTCTCGCTGCCCAGCCGTTCATCTTAATTGTATGCGTGATGCAGCAGGGACGTGCAATCAATTAAGATAGGCTCTGTGAAGCAAGGGGGCGGAACCTGCCGACAGTGGCGGATCCCCCCATGCTTCACAGTCCGGCCGGGCCCCACAGAGCAGTACTGGTTGTACTGCCCTAACGGCGGCCCTGGACTGTCTGCTCACAAGACTGAGATGGATCACTCACACCTCATATATGCCCATATATTGGCATACATTGGTACCTGTGACCCCAGTATGTTTTTTTTTTTTTTTTTTTTACTTAAAATGAACTCGTTAAATAGTTATGCCCCCCTTGCTGAGGACAGTACAAGCAAGTGACAGGCATGCTGTTTCCAGCGCAGTGTCACTTAATCTTTGAGATGTAGTAATTTCAGAATACCAGAATACTTAGGGGGACATATCTGAAAACTGTCTTGGTCGAAGACTTTTTGTTGTTGTCCATAGCAACCAATCAGCGTTCCCCTTTCATTTCATATAGTGCTCTGAAAAAATTAAAGGGGTGCTCTGATGGGTTGCTATGGGCAACAAGAAAAGTCTTCGACCAAGACATTTTTCAGTTATGTCCCCCTTAATGCTCAAATCTTAAAGGGGTCATCTCACTACAAGAATTGCTTTTTCTGTTAAAGATCTTGCAAAAACAAGTCACTTTGCAATATGTGTCCATTAATAGTGTTCTACTTATTCTGAGATATCCCTTCTTGTATGGGTTGCATCAGCTCCTCAGGTTGCTATAGCTACAGACCTGTTTGATCTATTCTGATAGGCTACCAGCACTGGTTGCTATAGCTACAGATCTAGCTTCTACTGCAGCCTAGTAGAAGCCAGTAAACACGCCCCTAAATTCAAAGTGAAACCAAGAAAACAACACTGAGGTAAGATGAATCAATGTAGTGAGACAACCCCTTTAAAGAGGTTTTCTAACTACAAGGATTGCTTTTCACTTTGCAATATGTGTCCATTAACAGTGTTCGGTCTATTCTGAGATATCCCCACTTGTATGGGCTGCATCAGCTCCGCAGGTCGTTATAGCTACAGACCTGTTCAATCTCATGATAGACTGACAGACCTGGTGTCCTCAGCAGCTCGTCACTGCAAGCCAGTAGAAGCCAGTAAAGCCAGTAAACACGCCCTTGAATTAAAAAAAATAAACCGACAAAACAGGATTGAGGTAAGATGAATCGATGTAGTGAGACAACCCCTTTAATCCATGAGCAGGTGTTAGGTCCGCCCACCCATGACTAGCCTCACCCACCACAGCTGATTCAACTATTTACTTTGAATAGATAGAAACCTGTAAATAACCAGCACATGTTCTATGTTCTATGGACTGCCGGTAGTCTAGAAAACCGCCTGAGGGAAAAGCCGTGCAGTGGGGACTGCTGCGTGGGTTTTCCGTAGAGATCCATTTTAAAGTTTGTTAGCCGGTTTGCACACTGTTTTCAAAACTGAAAACCGTCTGAAAAACCGGCTGCAAACCTGTGCAGTGGGTACAAGCCCTATGTTTTTGGATAGCCTACTAAAACAATGGGCCTCATTTATCAAACCTATCTAACAGACTGACTTTGTTGCTCACAGCAACCAATCAGAACTCTGCTTTCATTCTTCTAGAGTGGTTTAAGAAATGAAAGCCGAGCGCTGATTGGTTGCTATGCGCAACAAAGACAATCTTACAGTTAGACCAGGGGTGTCAAACTCATTTTCACCGGGGGCCACATCAGCCTCACGCCATAGTTAAAAGGGCCTTACGGGGCCGACATAATTTTAGAACTGTGTAAATGGAACTCAACCTTAAGGCCTCGTTCACACGGCTTATTCTGGGACGGATTTCAGCCGTACTGCGCGCCGTATTTGCGCTCCAATACGGCTGAAATCAGTCCCAGGCATTACGGTAATCCCCCACAGTTCTCATAGCGAACTATGGATTCCGTCTCCTCCCACCGCTCGGCGAATCTGCCGCGGGGGGAGAAAGTGACATGCACATTATTTACGGCGTGTACGTGCCGTGAATAATGAATGTCTATGGTGCCGGTGAGTAGCTGGCCCCCCCGCCCCCGCTGCACAGCTGCCGACGTAATTGCGGGGCGAAATCCGTCCCCGCAATTACGTCGGCAGTAAGCCGTATGACCCTTGTAGGTAAATAAGTGGGTATAAAGTCCACTGTAGATGACAGGTATTTTTGCCCCCTGTAGCCAGGTAAATTGCCTCCTGCAGCCAGTAACTATGCCCCTATAGAAAGGGAGATGCCCCACCTAGCCCCCTGTAGCCAGGGAGATGCCCCATATAGTCCCCCTGTAGCCAGGGAAATACCCAATTGTCCCCCTGTAGCCCGGGAATACCCACATACTCCCCTTGTAGCCAGGTACAAGCCCCCATAGTCCCCTGTAGCCAGGTACATGCCCCAGTAGCCCCTTAGCCTGTAGATGCCCCACATAGCCCCCCAGTACCAGGTAAAATGGCCCTTGTAGCCAGGTAGATGCCCATAAAGTCCCCCAGTAGCCCTGTAGATGCCCATATAGCCCCCTGTAGACAGGTAGATGCCCCATATTAAGCCAGGTAGATGCCCCCTAGCCCCCAGTTGCCATGTATATGTCCCATAGCCCCCCGCAGTAACAGTAGCCAGGTAGATGGCCCATAGTCCCCCCAGTAGTCAGGTAGATGGCCCCATAGTGCCCCCGAGTCGTAATGTCCCAAGCCCCCTCCATACTCAGGGAGATGCCCCATAGCCCCCCAGTACCAGTAGCCAGGTAGATTGCCCCAAAACCCCCCCATAATCTCAGGTAGATGCCCCTTAGCCTCCCCAGTAGCCAGGTAGATGGCCATAGTCCCCCCATTTGCCAGGTAGAAAGGCCCCATAGTCCCCCCCGTAGTCCGGTTGATGGCCCCATAGTCCCTCCAGTACCCGTACTCAGGTAGATGTCTCATAGCCCCCCCATCGTAGCCAGGTAGATGGCCCCATTTGCCCCCCCCGTACTCAGGTAGGGTGCCCCTAGCCCACCCAGTAGCCAGGTAGATGGCCCATAGTCCCCCAGTATCAGGTAGATGGCCCCATAGTCCCCCAGTACCAGTACTCAGGTAGTTGCCCATAGCCCCCCCAGTACCAGTAGCAGTATGGCCCCATAGCCCCCCCCAGTTTCTCAGGTAGATGCCATAGCTCCCCCCCGTACCAGGTAGATGGTCCATAGTCCCCCCAGTAGCCAGGGAGATGGCCCCATAGTCCCCCAGACCAGTACTCAGGTAGATGCCCATAGCCCCCCCCAGTACCAGTAGCCAGGTAGTGCCTCATAGCCCCCCAGTACTCAGGTAGATGCCCATAGTCCCCCAATACCAGGTAGATGGCCCATACCCCCAAAACCAGTAATGCCCAGTCCCCCAATAGCCAGGTAGATGGCCCATAGTCCCCCAGTAACCCAGGTAGAATGCCCCATATCGCCCCAGTAGCCAGGTAGATGGCCCCATATTCCCCCAGTAGTCAAAGGTAGATGGCCCCATATCCCCCCAGTAGTCAGGTAGATTGCCCCAAAAGTCCCCCTAGTAGTCAGGTAGATGGCCCCATAGTCCCCCCGGTGGTCAGGGGGATGGGCCCATGGTCCCCCCCAGTAGTTTAGGTAGATGGCCCCATAGTCCCCCCAGTAGTCAGGTAGTTTGGCCCATAGTCCCCCCCAAATAGTCAGGTAGATGGCCCCCTAGTCCCCCCAGTCATCAGGTAGTTGGCCCCATAATCCCCCCGTAGTCAGAGTAATGGCCCCATAGTCACCCTAGTAGTCAGTTAGATGGCCCCAAGTAGTCCCCCCAGTGGTCAGGTAGATGGCCCCATAGTCACCCCAGTGGTCAGGTAGTGGCCATAGTCCCCCATTGGCAGGTAGATGGCCCAAGTCTCCCCGTGGTAGGTAGATGGCCCCATAGTCCCCAGTGGTCAGGTAGATGGCCCATAGCCCCCCCAGTAGCCATTTAGATGCCCCATATAGCCCTCCATAATGATTATAAAACAAAAAAAAGTTACTTACCTCCTGGTTGTCCTTACAGCGCTGCCCGGTCCTGGAGCTGGTGTATAGTGTAAGCGGTGTGCCGTCATGCCGCTTACACCGTCACGCAGAGGCTGCCGACCGAGGAGACCCAGCGTCGCAGGAGGCGTGAATAAAGCGGTGCGTCGCCCCTGCGGCGCTGTATGTACGTACAGCGCAAACTGAGCACAGTACATACAAAGGGAGAAGGTAGGAGGGAAACGATCCCTCCTGCCTTCTCCCTGTACCAGCAGCTGTATCGAGCGTGCAACTGCCGACTGACTATGCGCGGCTCAGCCACGCTGAGTCAGGGAGATCTCGGCGGGCCAGAAAACACAAGGCCGTGGGCCGATGTGGCCGTGGGCCTTGTGTTTGACACCCGTGAGTTAGACAGTCTTGATAAAGGAGGCCCAATATTAATGCATCTGATTTTTTGTGCCACATAGGATTGTTTTTTTTGCGCTCCTTGTAATATTATTTCTGCTTTTTTCGGTTTTTATTAAAGGTACAAAAAACACTTTTTTTAAAGTTCTGTTTTACAGTTTTGGAAATTTATACTATGACATGTTAAAATTAGCTCCCTGTTTTGCTTCAATTTTGCAAAACTATGGGCACTAAATCTATGGGCACTATGTGAGTTGATGCAGATATTTTAGTTTGAGCATAACTTATTTACACTTAATTTGCTTATATAACATACAAAATCCCATAGAGTTTGTTTCCTCCAGGACATACATACATACATTTGTGTGAATCTATCTGCCATGCTGGGAAGCACCCACTGTCACTACACAATGTTCATTGAGCATGTGTTCCAAGTATCTCTGACAGCTGGGTACTTGATCTGCTCCAATTCATTTGCAGGGGTGTAGGTTTTAACCTCCTAATGAATGACAATACAACTTTTACAGCAGTCAGTAAGAAGCTTTATTCCTGCCCATCTGATTCTTTTTGGCAGAGCAGATGTACAAGCCACTATGTGGGCAAAAAAAATGAAACAAAACTCATCCTGGCAAATCCTTCCAAAGTGAAAAAATATGGGAAAATCCGATCTTCCAGTAAACCCCCCACTATTTTATTGTATCAAAAGATCATAATAAAATGCATAAAGAGTGGCACAGCTACACAAGATTGGTTATTAGCTTGTGCGGTTCTGGTCTTTGTGGACCCTGGATTACAATAGGGCTGCACCTGTCATGCCAGAGTTAAAAAGAAAAACTGTTGACCAATCACTGCTTCTTTGATGGACATATTATATCCATATATAGATTTTAACTACTCAATAGTGTAACCTTTGTTTCCTTTATATAACACATCACTGTCTAACAATTATGGAACAATATTAGCAAGATAATAAAAATACAAAAGGTCATTCCTATAATTTAAGTCGCTGGGCATGCATGTATCCAATACGCTTCCCTGTGGCACACGGCATGTCTCCAATCTCCACCACTTTGGCTTGTTCACTTTCTCTACACCAAAAAAACGGGAAGTCCATAGATCCTACTAAATGTGTTGTTGCTTCTGATGTTTGTGTTTGCTTATTGTTTATCCCATTTATATGTTCTGCAGTTCTATATTTTAATTTTCTTATTGTGTAACCAATACAGTACTGGTTGCACAAGGTACAGTAGACTGCAAATATAACATGGGTAGGATCACAATTAATAAATTCCTTTGGTAAATTTTATAAGTACTTTTATTTTTGAAACTTTTAGTTTTTTTGTACATAGGCACAAATATTACACCTCGTTGCTCCACATTCAAAGAATCCTTTTTGAGCCAGCCAGGTTCTATGGCACTTTTCATCAAAATAGCTGGGAGACAAAAATGAAGCCAGGGTTTTATTTTTCTTGCTCCACATTTTACATTCTCCTCAGCAATTTTTCTCAGGATATTATCCTGCCATAAAATTGGTGCAATTTTTCTACAGTATTTTTTTGAACAGCAAAAATCCCTATAGTATGCCATGGAAAAAAACACAGCATTAGAAGTCAAATTTTTTGAAGATTATTTTGTGTTTTTTGAAAGGAATGATTCCTGTGTTTTACCTCTATCATTTTGGCAGCTGCTCTCTCTAGGGTCCAATTAGGGTAACCTCTTTGTTTTAATCTCCCCTTAATAACCTTTATTTCTCTTAAAAAAAATCTGAATCCCTTGAGCAGGCTCTCCTTGCCCTAACGTATTCACCAACTGCAATAGCAACTGGCAGCTGTTGGCTCGCAAGATAACATTACCAGAATTAGGTTTTCTATAAAGGGCAGTGTGAACTGTGTTCTTATCACCCACAAGCTTAACATCTAAAAAAAAAAATACCACACTTTTTATTATGCAAAAATAGAAAAGAAGAACACTATAAAAATTTGTCATTGCCAAAATTGTACTGAATAAGGCTATGTTCAAACGACGTAATTACGTCGACAATTACGCCGGGTGTTCGGGAATCACGCCGACACGCGCGATGTGGGGGGGGGGGGGGGCAGCCCGCCGGCCCCATTAACATTCAATACTTGTGGAGCGTATTTGCTGCAAGTAATTGACATGTCACTTATCTCCCTGCACGAACAATACAATCGTATTGTACGCCCGGGGAGAGGAGGCGTAATCCATAGTTCTCTATGAGAACTATGGATTACCGTAATTTCAGCGCGCATCTCACTCGTATTAGAACGCAAACACGACGCGAAATGCGGCGAAATTACCCCGTGTGAACATAGCCTAACAAAAAATAAAGTGTTCATCGTTGTGAATGGTGTAAAATAAACAAAACATAGGGGAAAAAAAAAAGTTAATTAAAGTTAAAGCAATAAGTTATATGGAGCCAACTGTGGTGTAAAAAGCCTTTTTGCAGACAAATAAAAAAAGAATTACAGCTCTTGAAATAAGGCAATGAAAAAAAAAACCCTGTACAGTCACACCACATACATATTTTAGGGAAAGCAGAATACAGTTATTATATGTTACATAGCTTACACTTCTACCATGTAAATTTATAATGAAAGTTAATGGGATACAGGGCTAGACATATAGGTATAAATGTACATGGTATAGATAAGGATCTGTCTGAAGTCATACAGATGTCAACTGCGTAACTTGAAATTTCATAGTTCCACCGCTTTAATTTTGATCACGTTTCTTGCATAGCTGAAATTGATGGGTAATCATTGGCGTCTCCTTTATAGTACATGTTTCTTAATAGAATTTTAAAGATTCTGAATAAAGAAACCAGTTCTGATCCTAAAATAAAACATTGTACAGACTGAATTTTTTTGGGGGAGAATCTGATTTGCCTTTTACAGCTCAATAATCATGGTGCTTTGCAAGGAGCTGATGGTTATGAAAATTCCCTCACCAGCTGTGACATAAATGTTATCTTTATGCGTGAGGCCTGTAAATTATTTGTGGCAGCTATTTGAGAAATCCACTTCTTTCACAGGCACATACTGTATTACTGGTACTTAAACAAACATAAGTGGTAAGTGGGGACTACTTAATATACCTACGTGTAATTCACACACAGTAACATATTATTTCATTAATCATATTCGTAGAATGGCTGAAAAATATATTGGCAATAAAGAGCAGAAAATTGCAATCGTACCGTTTATTACTGGTGTGTAGACAACAATGCCAGCCAAATTTGGGTCGGATACAGTTGTGTCTAGTATAAGGCCACCAACACTGAAAAACAAGTTGTATTCATTTAAGTAGGCAGATTGTACCAGGTACTTAATCATTTATTTAACATTCAAATGCTACAAGTTCAATTGAGATAGTGGATCTTCTGGGATTCTCGGAAACTTTGTGAAAGCAATGCTACCAGATGTGAGACTTCCTTTGTAGTCAGTCTTCAGGATGTGTGAGTGGCTGCAGGCCTCTTCTTAATTAACGGCTGTGCAAAGCCAACTAACTTAGATAAGACAGTGAGGAGAACTTTCAAAAATGTGTCTTGCAGCTACTATTAAACTATTTTGTATCAGAGCAAACTCTGGGAAAAAGATGGCAAAAATAAAATATAGGCTCCAAGAGATCGCTCAGAAAGCACACATAAAAAATATATTACTACTACTATGTTATTTGGTCTAACACAGTCAAACAATATTTGAAGTGAGATTCCTAGGTTTTCACTGTCTAATGAATTACAGTGTACCCGCCATTTTTTTTGTATTGAACAAGTTATATTATTAAATGTTTTATCAATTTTAGATACTGCACTCAAGTATGAAAAAACAAATTTAAATAGAAATGAAAAAATATCACACTATAAACATGGGAAAGTATAAATTAAAAAATGAAAGCATACTTACCAACTCTCCCTGATCGTCAGGGAGACTCCCTGAAAAGGGGGGAGTCCTCCCGGTCTCCCTGAAGAGTTGGTAAATCTCCTGCTATGGTAGCTTTGCCACCAACCTGGTAAAGCACCGGCAGGGACGGTTTTACTGCCAGGGGGCCAGTGCCGGTATTTTATTTGTACCGGCCATATCAAGTACTGGTAACTTTTAGAATACACTCTTGGGCATGCTTACTAGGGTATGTTCACACGGCTTACTTGACTGATTTTTCAGCGCCCAAAACAACATCAAAACCTTGACTGAAACACGCTTCTGCAGAAGAGGTTTTGTACGAGGTTTTCACCCATACAAATGAATAGCTAGGGCAAAAACCATGCCGGAAAATGCTCCAAAAACATGCCCAATGCACTATATACACTAGTGCAGCATAAATGGCTGAAAAGGGGCCAAACATAGTCACAAGTTGACAATGTTTGGTCGTTTTTGCCTAAGCCTACATGGCAGCTGAACCACTTTACACATCTGAGGACTTTTTTGTTACTGGCTGTGGGTTGCTCTTTAAGTAATGGTGGTGCCAGGGTAAAGCATCACGAGATGCTGCCCTGACATCATTTGGTGCAGAGGGACTACATTGTAGCTAGGCTCTGAAGGAAAGCTGATTGATGGGGGGTCACCTTATTTAGGAGATCCAACGTCCAGTTAAGCTGAATTATACCACATCCATTATCAGTTTTCCTCCAAAGCTGTTACACAGATGTGAAAAGGGGGCGTGGCTTTGTGCAAAAGAGGGCATGTCTTGTAGAACAGAGGGTGTTGCCCACTCAAACCATCAAGGCGGCAAGCTGCAATTCAAAATCTCACAGAGGACCACTTCCAAAAGTTGGCAAGTATGTATTAAAGGGAACCTGTCAGCTACTTTATGCTACCCGAATGAGCTGCAGGTTACCCAGTCCTAACTCTGTGTGTTTTACCCCAAAACACTGTGGCGTGCACTGGGTGTTTTACCCAGGAAGTTGACCCGGGTATGGGGAGAAGCCAGTGTACCCGGGAGAGATGAGTCCAATGTGCGGCTTCTCTCCTTCCCCCCAGCTTTACTGACAGCTCTCTCCCATGTTTATCTATAGGGCGAGAGCTCTCAGTTAAGCTGAGTGGATTTGGAGAAGCCTCACATCAGACTCACCTTCCTGCACCTGGCCCAACCTCACTAGTTGTTTACCCTGGAACGCCGCAGCGTCGGGTAACCTTCAGCCATTTCATGCTGCCAGTCATTTGGGCAGCAAAAAGTAGACAGGTTCTCTTTAACGTTAGTGGGGAACATTTATAAAACTAGGTATAATGGTATAAATCCAAAGTGTAGAGATTATAAAATTATACATTTTATTTCCTTTTGTTTAAAGAAAACTTGACATGCGGCAATGTTTACTCTTCTTGGCAAGTTTCAAGATTAAAAGCAGCTCTTATAATGTTCATTCCTCCTCGAAACACGTCAGGAGGAACGGACAGTGTCAGTATATACCCATTAGTCATTAAATGTCCACTCTTGTAACAGCCCCTTTGACTCCCTTCATATTGATTTAGGGTCTCCTGAGGTTTTTGGGTAGTGTTAGGTTCCAGGGCAGGCCGCCCTTCTCAGGGCGATGGTCACCCTATATAGTAGGGCAATAGTCAAAAAAATGTTTGTGTAGATTTTTAAATCTCACCTCTGGGAATTGTTTCCTTTGATGTGATTGTAATATTCACAAAATTTCCTAACATTGCAACATTATTTACTGGTGGCTCAATCATCACAAAACTAACAATTATTTGTAATTAAAGTAAATGAATTTAAAAGCGGTTTCACAGTTTCTGCGAAACATGCTTTACTTGGTTTAGAATAGCCATGGCGATGCTGCTCCAAACACTGAAGAATAAACTGCTTCTGGTCTTCTTGAGTGCTCAGTGACGAATTGAATGTAATCATGAGTGCAATGAAGCGTTCTACGGCTTCATTCATGATTTTCAATCTGGTGACCCTTGGGGATGCGTCGATATAACTTGCATTACTGTGCCATAAACAAAGATCTTGATTAAGAAAATCTTGCTTTATTTTCAGTACAACGAACAGTTTTTTGGTGTTCGACAATACAAAGTGATGAAGCTTCCTGTTTGACACAAGGTCTCCGACAAGCTTCACGCGAGTTGAGCAGTCGTCGTTGCCTTCCTTCTGCAGAGCCAGTACCATCTCAATCTTTTCTGTGGTTGGAACCTCACTGTCAGAAGAAGTCAGGTCTACCATAATCTCACAGAGGTACCACAGGTATCTGTTGAAAGTTTTTATTGCTGCCTCAGTTGCGCATTGATTCCTTCAACAATTCAACAATACAAAAAAGAAAGATAAACGATCCAGCAAGTATACCAAAAAACTGGAAAAAGATTTATTAATGCAAAGCGCTACATAGTACAGGGGGTAAAAATGCTACATACACATAGCCAACGCGTTTCAGGCACTACAACTTGGCCCTTGTTCATGTTGTGCCCTTGTTTCATGGCCGAAATGCGTTGGCTACATGTATGTAGCCTTTTTACCCCCTGTACTATGTAGAGCTTTGCATTAATAAATCTTTTTCCAGTTTTCTGGTATACTTGCTGGATCGTTTATCTTTTTCGTATTGTTGAATTGTCCTATGGTCGGGGACTCAAAGATCCGTGCAGCAGCACCAACCGGGTATACTTAGGAAGGAGTTCAGGTGTGAACGCTGAAGACTTAGAGGTGAGCTATGCTTCATTTTGTGTACTGCCTTCACATTTGAGCGTTTTTAGCTTGATTCCTTTATATGCTATGAGTTCCTGCGGTAAAGTCAAGTCATTTTGCGGCGATGTGGCTGGGATCTGACAAAGGAACCAAGCCTTCAAGTATAAGTGGACAGCAAAAGTGCAAAATTGACGGAGATTTTTTAACTCTGTCACAGATGACAAAACATGAAGATCTAAAGAGCGTATATCAGTTTGGCCATCCATCGGCCCAATTGCAGGCACCTAGAGCACTGATGTGTACGTCTGGGCTTGCCAGCGAAGCAAGGAATAGGAGTGCCATTGTTAAAAATTCCTTGTAATCATCTCTTGGATGGCATTGTGCAAGACGGTTGGTGCAAAATTCAACTAAACACTCCTTAAGTGGACCTAGCGCAGTTGAAACTATGTCATCTTCCATTCCAGATGAAAACTTGGTTTTATCCAGTTGATTCCAGATAGCAGAAAATCTCAAACAACTTTATATTTGAACCCGTTGATGCTGGCCACAATTTATCAAACATGCTTTCAATAATTAGCTTGTTTCTTCTTGCGATTTGAAAATGTTAATGGAGCTTTGTTCTTATGATCATTCTATCAGAGGGGAATTTATACTCATAATGATTGCTTTATTTCTACTTTTTATAACACTTGAATCCTCTAATAAAATTACTTCTTTTAATATGAAAAAAAATTACCCGTATATACTCAAGTATAAGCCGAGTTTTTCAGCACAAAAAATGTGCTGAAAAATGCGACCTCGGCTTATACTCGAGTCACTGTCAGCACTTGGGCACTCCTCAGGGAGCGCATATAACTGAATGCAGAGTACCACCGACAGCGTCCGGGCACTGCCGTGGTCCGGGCGCTGTCAGCGATCTCTTCTCCTGTATGCGACTCCGCTGGAGCGCACACAGGTGAAGAGATTCCACTGGGGAGCAGATAGTGAGTGCTCCCTGCTCCGCAGTGGACTCCGGGCGGCCGCAAACTCGCGGCTGTCTGGAGTTTCCGGCACAGGCAGTGTGTGTCATCACGCTGCGTGCACGGCCTGATGACATCACGCACTCTGTGCAGAGAAGACGAAGTGGAGCGGCGGGGGATCGAGGTGTTTGATTTTTGTTTTAAAATCCTGCCTATAACCTGTTTAGGGGGACCTATAACTGCCTTTAGCTTTCCTGAGGAACTATACCTGCCTAGAACTGCCTATACCTGCCTAGGGGACCTATACCTGCCTATACCCGGTCTATGAGGAACTATACCTGCCTATACCCTGCCTATGAGGACCTATACCTGCCTATAACCTTCCCAGGGGGACCTATACCTGCCTATAGCCTGTCTATGAGGAACTATACCTGCCTATAACTGCCTATACCCTGCCTATGAGGACCTATACCTGCCTATAACCTGCCTTTGAGGACCTATACCTGCCTATAACCTGTCTATGGGGACAATTACCTGCCTATAACCTGCCTATAGCTGCTTATACCGACCTATAACTGTCTATGGGGGACATTAAACTGCCTATACCAGCCTATATCTGCCTATGGGGGACATTAAACTGCCTATACCAGCCTATATCTGCCTATGGGGCACATTAAACTGCCTATACCAGCCTATATCTGCCTATGGGGGACATTAAACTGCCCATACCTACCTATGTAATTTTATTGGTATCCATTTTTATTTTTGATATTTACCAGTAGCCGCTACATTTTCCACCCTAGGCTTATACTCGAGTCAATAAGCTTTCCTGTTTTTTGTGGCAAAAGTAGGTGTTTCAGCTTATACTCGAGTATATATGGTATTAGCCTATGAATGTGGTGCCTACAGGGCAAACTCAGTAGTTCAGTCTGCAGTTTCTGTCGCAAGAGGAAGCATTCACCAGCCTTTCTACTAGTGTTACTACTGGTCGTGTCAAATGACATAAAGTTCACTTTATCCAAGAGCTGTCAATCTCTAGAACCTCGAATACAGCTGTAGATTGTGCCGCTCCTGTGCTGTTCGGTACCAACAACAACTTCTCAGTTATGCCTCTTGACACTGCCAGTCACTCAGCAGTTTCATTGAGGTTCTGGGTTGCAAACCTTTCTGCTGTCCCAGTGTACAGTCAATGGACCACTGCTATCGGAAGAAGCTTTGATAGCATTTGCTGCACTCTCTATGCCGGCGATGATGCTTGTTCAACGTGAGACTGGATCATGGCCAACAGACTAAGATGCAGCAGCAAGAAAGTAGGTTGCTATAACTGTCTAGAGCTGCAGCAACTTCTGAAGTCACAATGTTGCCAGTTCTTACCCTCCGCCGTCATCACTATCGTTGTCGGAAGTGTTGTTGTCTCTGCAAATGCTACTATTACTGCTAAGTTCAGCAGCCTTATTTCCTCGACCTTGGCCAGCTTTCTGTCTAATGGTCCCATGCTTCCGCAACAACCTTTTTCACTTTGATCAAGCAAGAAGTCATGGTCTTCCTGAAGTTTTTAAAGTTTCATGGCAACAGCATGAGTGACATCAAACAAATCTTCAAATTTATTAACAAATTCCTTCTCCTTGGATTCTTGGGTTTTGGTTCACCTAGCCTTCTTCTTGAGACTCTTCCATTGACCAAACAGACTCTTCACCTTACTGATCACGTGATATTGTTGCCTTGTCGGGATTCTCACTTTTTCCCAGAACCAAAGTACTTTGTTGGCTGTGACAGTAGCACTGGTACATGTTGGTTGTGATTCCGTACAATGCACGAAAATGAAACCAGGCCAACACCCGCCAACGGCAGCTTACAACCATTAATACTGCCTGCTGTCTCTCCAATTAACCACACTCCTCTAACACTGCAATTTGAAGACGCCATTGTTTCTGACAACAGTGACTAAACTTGTGGGTGCCCTAAATAGCATCCGTAAACCCACCTTTCTATAAATTTTGATACAGTGCTGCAAATCAACCTAATATTGCTCATCAAAACTTGCAAATTACTATTCTAAATAAAAGTAAGTAAATTTCAGGCAAAAATTTTAGCAGACAATAAAAGACACATAGTGGGAGTGATGTAGACTGCTGAGAAAATGTTTAGAGATTAGTGTTACCTAAAACAGCAAATAATACTGAATGTCCTCTGTAATCTAACAAGGTTACATTGAAACAAGAAAAATAAACTAATATTAACAATATTAAATATTCTTTATACATTACAAATAAGTAAATTGGAGAGAGGTTCAAGGCGCCATGGGGCCCGTATTGCTGCTCTATATTAAAACTATTCAAATCCTATTTTAACGGCTATTACATGTTCAAAGGCTGACATTGAGCCACCTCTTAAATAGAACCAAAAAAACCCAATTTTTAAAGGACATTAAAGATAATTATTTGCAACAATTATAGAGGGTAAGACTTTGAATAAAACATTTTTTTTTCTTTATAACACATTGTCACCCTTCTATATAGGTAGGGTATAGTGTTTAGAGCTTTCTACAGGCAGTGTTAGTTCTAATTTTTTATATTTTCTTAATAAAAGCTATATTTTAATAGTATTCATTTCAATGCTATGACTTAATTAATCACACATTAGTATGGAAGAGTCACATTGAGACTCAAAACATGTAAGGAGGGATGGATATTGCCTCACATCGCAGCGAGTAAGATTTGTGTTTAGGCCTGAAACATGTAAGGTAAACGTTGCCTCAAATTTTTGTGATTAATTTCCCTGTTTAGGCTCAAAATGTGTCAGGAGTAATTGACTTTGCCTCATGTCAATTTTTTTTTTTTTTTTAAATAAAACGGAAATAAAATACAATGATATTAAAAATTTCTACACTTTAGATGCTGGATTTACCATTAGCCTTTATTCTTATCTGGTCTTGTTATCCGAGGAGACATTTGTGCACAGACGCACTGGATGGTACCAGGCTAGAATTACTTTCGCGATGTGGCAGGCGGTAAGCCCCATCATCCTATTTGTGCTTTATCAGATTTATGAAACTGTCTAATGTAAAAACTGTCAGAGCAACAAATCACAGAGCAGTTTATAAAAATAAAAACGGAGCCCGGATTGATTGTTATGGGTAGCCAGGGCAATTTTTCTGTCAGTTTTGTCAAATCAGTGACATTTTGGCACATTCACTATAGCAACTGCGTCAGGAGTCCAACGCAATATGCACCAAAATATTGGTATATATGCTTTACACATATTTATTAGGTATTTTAGGCAGTTTTAGAAACTATGCTACATTCAGCAAAAGGAGCATGGCTTTACTTAAAACAGTGTGGCATCATCTGCCACGGCGTGTGGCAAAAATGCATCAAAACTATCTAAAGGAAAAACTGCCTTTGTTACCTATAGAAACCAATCAAAGCTGCACTGTGATTGGTTCCTATGGGCAACAAATACAGTTTTCACTTAAGACAATTTCATAAAAGTGACCCATTATTCTTAAAATACAATAGGGCACATTTACTAACCATGTCTAATACTTATTCTAAAAAGTGCCAGGTTTATTAGTGGTTCATATTATATAATAAAACTGCAGCATGTTTAGATACTTTTATCTAAGGCTATGTCTACACTGCAGTGGACAAAAAACGACCTGAAAACGAATTACTAAAAACGTTCATGAAACTGAGTTTTCTGTCCACTGCCTGTCAAAAGCAGCTGAAAAAACGTCCGTTTTTTGGTGCGTTTTTCGTTTTTTGGAGCGTTTTTTGAAGCGTTTTTTTGAAGCGTCTTTGCTCTGCTTTTTAATGTATGCACAAATTAAGCCATTGGATGTAAGTTACACCCTACAGGTGGAGTTAACATGTTAAGTAGTCACTTCCTTTAGATCACTGTAGCCATTGTGAGCACATTGTCCTTTGTGTGCTGCTGCGTGCTACTGCTTTATTAAATTTTGCACCAGATTCTTGCACCAAAATCCACAAAAACCCACATTATCTTTCCATACAGCAAGATAACTGTATTAGCATCAAACTCTGTAAAGAAAAGGATTTTAGCGCCAAATTAAAAAAAAACGCATTATTGCGCCAAATTCTGTAAAAAAAAATATTTTTAGTGTCAGAAGCGTGATCAGTTTATTAGCGCCAAAATTTTTAAAGATATTGAGCTTAGCCCCCAAATCCGTCAAAAAAACGGATTCTGGCACCGAAATCCGTAAAAAATTTATTTATTTGCGTCAAAAGCTAGATCACTTTATTAGTGCCAAAATCTGTAAAGATACGGATTTTTTGCCGCAAAAGCCATAAAAAATGGATCCTTGCGCCAAAATCCGTCAAAAACGGATTTTTAGCGTCAGAAGCGAGATAACTTTATTGGCGTGAAAATCTGTAAAAAAAATTATTTTAGTGCCAAAAAATCTAAAAGAAAAAGGATTTTTGCGGCAAAATCTGTAAAAAAAACGTATTTTTGGCGTCAGAGGCGAGATAACGTTATTGGCGCTAAAATCTGTAAAAAAAAATTATTTTAGTGTCAAAAAACGTAAAAAAAACGGATTCTTGCGCCAAAATCCGTAAAAAAAACGTATTTTTGCCGTCAGAGGCGAGATAAGGTTTATTAGCGCCAAAATCTGTAAAAAAAAAAATTATTTTAGTGTCAAAAAACGTAAAAAAACTGATTTTTGCAGCAAAATCCGTAAAAAACGTATTCTGGCGCCAAAATCCGTAAAAAACGTGTATTTTCAGCATCAGTAGCAAGATAACTTTATTAGCACCAAAATATGTTTAGAAAAGGATTTTAGCATCAAAATCTGTAAAAAAAAAAAAAAAAAAAAAGATTCTGACGCCAAAATCTGTAAAAAACGTATTTTTAGCGAAAAAAAATGAATTGCGCAAAAATCGTTAGCGAACAAAGCATGATCATTTTTATTACAAAAGGTACAAAAAAGGACTCATCAGACACTTGTATGCAGATTTGATAAGATATAACTTTTGTAACACCCATTATAGGTGGGTCTACTGGGAGGGTTTTCATTGAAAAATCGCGGCAAAAAACGCGCCAAAAGACGTCCGGCGCTTTACATAGACTCCTGTAGTAAATTTTCTGCCCTGCTCTGGCGTTTTTTAGAGCATGTTGCAAAATACGACCAGTAAAAAAAAACGAGCAGAAAAAAGAAGCTCAGTGTAGACAGCAGGAGGGTTTTACAATAGAAGCCTATGGGAGATGATTACAGTCGTGTTTCCAGTGTTTTTAGGAAACGAAAAACGCTGAAAAAACGGACGTTATTCTGTGCAGTGTAGACAGAGCCTAAGGTTAAAACATCTATTTGTTCGTTTAGTTTGCAACAATAACAGTGCCAAAATTTTCGTATATGATGTGATATGCTTAGCCATGCTCCATGTCATGAAGCATTGCCTCCTTTGCCAGAAACATTCAAAAAAAGGTCTAAAAACTTTCTAAAACACATAATAAATAAGGTTTAAAAGGCATGTATTCCAGTATTTTGGCACAAATGACATCACAATTCTGATGCAATTGTTATAGTAATGTGCCTTGAATATGCCCTTGATTTATCAATGCAAATAGAAAAGTTGCCTTTGTTAACTAGAACAACCAATCAAGGATTCATTTATTTGACCGCTCAGGAAAGATGAAAGCTGCTCTGCGACTGGTCACTATGGACAACAAGATCAGTAGTTCTGCTACAGTTTTCATAAATGAGGCCCATAAGAATATAAAAACTGGGGCGCCTTGACTCAATCCTCTGGAAAATGCTGGAACTTGTTTAATTAGAGCTCTTAAATAGGAAATCTAAGGGCTTGTTCACACAGAGTATACACTCCGTGTTACAAGCGCTTTGACATGCAATTCTTTTCAAGACGGAGCTGAGCTGTGCTTTTGAACACGCAGCGGCGATCCCTAATCTGAACGCCGCTGCGTGTTCGGCATAGACCTCACTGCTAATTGTTTAGATCCGTCTTGGGGACCGACAGAGCGGACCCCAAGACGGATCCTAAAATCGCTTGTAACAGGGAGTGTAAACTCCATGTGAACAAGCCCTAATAGAAATAAAAAGAAACATTTCCTCAAAAAGTTGCAAAAGTTGTTATCTGGCTGACATCTACCCATTGCTAAACCTTCCCATTTTTAAACAAATTTATTAAATAAATCTTAAACTCACAGGAAAGATGGCAGAAAAGATATAAACTGGAAAATTAACAGAACAAGGTGTTATGAGCAGATTCCAGTTCTTTTAAGGTTTCAGAGGTTTGAGACCATGTCACAGTATAAAATTCATTCCCCTCTATAGTAATGTGAAGTAAGGAAAGTGACAACTTCAGTAAAAACAATGAACAGAGGTTATCACTTGACTCCTGGGATTAAAAAAAAACAAACTTTTAATAAAAAAAATAAAAAAATCACAGGGAATAACTGTTAAAGGGGTTCTCTCATCTGGTTGTTTTCACAGAAGCTGGTCTCCCACCCTGTCACCGCACATCTTGCCTTCAGCGTACGTTCATACGGCTTATTTTGGGATGTATTTCGCGGCGGACTGCGCTTAATACGTGCGGAAAGTCGTCCCATAATTATGGTAATTCATAGCTCTCATAGAGAACTATGGATTACGCCTCCTCTCCCCGCTCGTACGTTACGATTGTATGGTACAAGCGGGGAGATAATTGACATGTCAATTACTTGAAGCGAATACGCGCCACGAGTAATGAATGTCTATGGGGCCAGCGGGCTTCCCTCCACACACACATCGCGGGAGTATGCGCTGATCAGCGCGACTCACAAAATACCCGGCGTGATTGCACTGGACTCTACGTGCCGCAATTACGCCGTGTGAACATAGCCTTAGGCTATGTTCACACGGCTTAATTGCGGGACGTAATTACGCCCCGCAATTACGCCGTGTGGACGGGGGCGGGGCGGGAGCGGGGGAGTAAGCTGGGGCCGCACCTCGCGGCCCATGACTATCACGCTACGGCGCGTATACGCCGCTAGAAAGTGACAGGTGAATTATCTCCCCGCCCGGCGGATTCGAGGCGTGGCGAGAGGAGACGTAATCCATAGTTCGCTCTGAGACTGTGAATTACCGTAATGACTGGGCCGTTTTCGGCCCGTAATATGCGCACTTTGGCGCGTAATTACGGACCGAAATACGGCCCATTTTAAGCCGTGTGAACATGGCCATAGGCTCACACCTCCTGTGCAGACTGTGACTATTCCTTTAACAGTGACTAACATTTCAGCTCTGCTAGCTCCTTTTTCTAGCTGTGCCTACTGGGACACTGGTACTGGAGGGGTTGTGAAAAAGAAATTAAATTGTCCAAGCAGGATAGCGGTCTATAAAAGTGAGCTGGCAATGCTACGGATCTTTGAAGGTGCATTATAATATTAAGTATTATTACTCAAAATATTATATAAATGCACCGAGAATAAGATCCAGCATATTTCTGTATATTATTGTATAGCTTAACGAGGAAGAAAAACTCAGATGCTGCCAAGACAAGCAGTGTTATTCTTTTACATTCAAGCTGTTCTATGTGTTTTTATATTCGCACGGCAGCTACAGTATCTCACAAAAGTGAGGACACCCCTTACATTTTATAAATATTGTATTATAACTTTTCATGGGACAATGCTGAAAATATCACTTTGATGCAATGAAAAGTAGCCAGTGTAAAGCTTGTATAACAGAGTAAAATAACTCAACACACAGCCATCAATGTAAGTGAGAACACCCCTAAGTAAAAATTGACGAATTGTGCCAAATCTGCCATTTTCCCTACACAGTGTCATGTGACTCAGTGTTGCAAGGTCTCAGATGTGGATGGGGAGCAGGTATGTTAAATTTGGTGTTATCGCTCTCACACTCTCTCATACTGGTAACTAGAAGTTCAACATGGCACCTCGTGGCAAAGAACTGTTTGAGGATCTGAAAAAAAGAATTGTTGCTCTACATAAAAATGGCCTAGACTATAAGAAGATTAGCAACACCTTGAAACTGAGCTGCAACATGGTGGCCAAGACCATACAGTGGTTTAACAAGACAGGTTCCATTCAGAACAGGCTTTGCCGTGGTCAACCAAAGAAGTTGCACGTGCTCAGCGTCATATCAGAGACTGTCTTTTCAAAATAGACATATGACCGATTGCTGCAGAGGTTACAGTGGTAGGAGGTCAGCCTTTCAGTGCTCAGACCATACACCGGACACTGCATCAAATTGGTCTGCATGGCTGTCGTCCCAGAAGGAAGCCTTTTTTTTAAAGATAATGCACAAGAAAGCCTGCAAACAATTTGCTGAAGACAAGCAGACTAAGGACATGGATTACTGTAACCATGTCCTGTGGTCTGATGAGATAAACTTATTTGGTTCAGACGGTGTCAAGTGTATGGTGGAAACCAGGTGAGGAGTACACAGACAAGTTTGTCTTGCCTAAAGTCAAGCATGGTGGTGGGAGTATCATGATTTGGGGCTGCAGGAGTGCTGCCAGCTATAGGGAGCTACAATTCATTGATAGAACCAGGAATGCCAACATGTGACATACTGAAGCAGAGCATGATCTCCTCCCTCCAGAAACTGGGCATCAGTGCAGTATTCCAACATGATAACGACAGCAAACACACCTCTATGACAACCACTAACTTACTAAGAAAATGAGGTGCTGGACTGGTCAAGCATGTCTCCAGACCTAAACCCTATTAAGCATCTGTGGGGCATCCTCAAACGGAACGTGGAGGAGCGCAAGGTTTTTAACATCCACCAGCTCTGTGATGTCGTCATGGAGGAGTGGAAGAGGATTCCAGTAAAACTTGTAAAACTCCATGCCCAAGAGAGTTAAATGGGTTGTATCATTTCATTGAATGGTCTTCAGAATAAGGGGACAGTGACTACAAGCAACTATGCAATTGGATGTCATTAGCAAAGCTGTCTTGTTATCACAGTTTTCCTTATCTTCTGTTTCTGTTTACACTGATCTCCAGTCCTGTCCGGATCCCTCCTCCGTGCATTTCAAGAGCTCATTTACATTCTGTTCGCCCCCCCGGTCAGTTGTATTCACAGAGCTTGCATTCCTGCCTCTCACTCAAAGTAAGGGAACGGCACATTTTCACTCTGCACAGTCAGAAGAAACAGAATAACACTGCAGGGCTTCTATAATCAGAAAACAATTGTGCGACTGTGCCTAAACATAGTAGGAGCATTAGGGGCCGAGAGCATTTCAATCTGCACAGCTCTGGAGAAGTTTATACAAGACTGGATTCAATTGTAACATGAATGCAAGCCTGTGGTATGTAAACAGCTCTTACATACTCTGCATAGGGAGAGACACAGTGACATTTGGAGGGGGCCGGGGGGAACACACGGAGCCAGCATGAACAGTGAAGGGGGGATGATGTCATCCCTTAGGTTAAGAAACACCCAGCTGGAAGGAGAAGAAACGCCCCTGGATTTCTGTAACTGGTAGGCTGTGAGAGCACTGAAACAGGCTAACTGACGAAGCGATACACCCCCTTTAAGGAAGTGCTGGAAAATAATGGTGGCCACACAAAATATTGATACTTTGGGCACAATTTGTCCATTGCCACTTAGGGGTGTACTCACTTTTGTTGCCGGCTGCTTAGACATTGATGATTGTGAGTTATTTTGACGGCACGCCACATTTACACTGCTATACAAGCTATACACTGAATATCTTCAGTGTTTTCCAATGAAAAGATATAAAATATTTATAAAAACGTTAGGGGTGTACTCACTTTTGCGAAATACTGTATGTGCTCTGCAGCCATGACAGAAGGGCACTGAACTCTCCCTGTTCAGTAACAAAAATAGGAGCAAGGAGTGAGAAGCAAACGCCTATCCTGTTAATAAGACAAAGCAGGGAGTGATGTCATCAGTCTGGCCTCTGCTGGTAGGTCATAAGGGTGCTCAGAAACCTAGGAAACTATCTGTAAATAAGCAAGAGAGAAAAACGGCTCTATATTTGAAATGAAGCAAAAACAGAACAGAAATTAATTTGGTAATAATCTTTATTTACCTGTACCTTTATTTATTTCAAGCTAATCAATGAGACAGGAATACCCCTTTAAGTTTCTTATGATTTTTTTTTTTTTGTACTTGGATATGCAATCAAATACACCCGTCATTGACTCACTTATCTTATCCTAAACCTTTACTAGCTCCCTGGTTCAGCATAAGACAGAACAAACGAGACTCCATTGTGCAACATTTATCAAGGCTGTATGAAAAAATATTTAATATTCCAAGAGAATTGGAGGTCAGTATCTATCTACTTACACACATACATCATAAGAATACAATACTTTAGCTAATGATCATAGGCAGAAGCTATTGATTATGTTTCTTTGTCATCACTTTTGACATCTTAAAAATGTACTAAAATGCTTTAAAAACAGGCACCCCCCATACACAATTTTGTTACATCTTATATCTACCACATAAACAGACCCTGTCAATCTGTCACATCGTATGACAAATGCACATGACTATGTGCTTGGAAAAAACATTATAGCGAGATTTCATTTGCCTCCTGCTGACAGTTAAACCATATGTCGGGAAATTTTAGTGACTATATCTCTATATATTATTGATATTTGTCATCTTTATGTAACCACATGAATCGGAAGCATCCTGCTGGGCTGAACGGAGCTTCACATATCTAGGTGCTGTACTAGCTCACAAAGCTATGAGGAGTTAAAAAGGAAACATGGAAGCCCCACTGGTATTTACTATTAATAGGTATTGCCCATTACAGCATAAATAGCATTGTGTTTTACTGGATGGTACAGGCAACACACTACAGATTTATTAATGTGCCATATAATATTGTTTGAACTACACCGTCTGCTGTTTCACATAAATGTATAAACTCAGAAAACATTTACATATTGGACTGAAAACAAAAATAGAAAAAAATTATTTAAAAAAAGCAGAAAAGCACCAACCTGCTAATAAGCATCGCAGTAATGACTGGCTCCCAGCCAGAATGCAGAACGGTTTTTGTAGCCGGATGTTTTGATGCCACTACAATCCATATTGGAGAAAGGGCCCAAAGAAGAATAAAACCAAACCCAAAGGTGACAAAAAATTGTAAAAATTTTAGAAAAAGAACAATTTCCCACCTATGAGAATTTCCCATATAAATTTCAGCACGTGCAAAAATTAATCTTTTATGTTAATGCATATATTTTATACTAAAAAAAAATTTCTCCTTCTTCCTTGGCAAAGTGAGTACGCTTAAAGGGAATGTGTCAAAAAATTACTTACTGTTTTTATGTTAAACACATTTTTCACGAATTTTGTTTTTTGTTTTATTTTCCATATCACTTTCAAGAATTTTTAATAATTCTTAAGTCCTACAGTTTTTCACTTTCCCCACTGGGCCAAATAAAGTCTGACACTCCCTGTTTGTAAAGAGTTTGTCATAGTCTCCCTCTTTCACACAAGCAAAAATTCCTAAAAGGGAAAGAAACAGAAAAAAAAAAAAAAACGGCAAAGAAGAAAAGAATAGGAGGGGGGCTTATTTTAACCCTTCCCGACTTGGTCTATCATACCCTTACGGGAAGTACTTCCCGCAAAATGGTTTATGCATACGTCCTGGCGATCGTGCGGGGCAACCCACCACGTCGTGACATGGGAAAGCGTAAATTACCTTTTTACGCAACCTTCATGGTCGAAATAATAAACCTCAGGCAGGAGAGTGAGCTCCTCCTGCCTCAATGGGCGCAGCAACGGCGGATCCGCTACGGGCCCCCTTTACGGACTCCCCGGATGCTTTCTAAAAGCATCCGGTAGGGGACGTCACCATGCCCCCAATGCATTGTGGGCAGGGTGTTTGGCTTACCATGGTGACCTGACACAGATAATGCTGTGACAGGTCTCCTACTATAACAGAATCTACGATTGCTATTACAGATCCCCATGGGGAAAAAGTGAAAAAATTAAAAAGTAAAAAAAAAGAAAAAAAGTAAAACACAAAAAAAAAAAAACCCAGTACACCCCCCTTTTTCCCCTTTACAAACGCCAATTCCCCCCAAAAAAAAAGATAAAAAAAAATAAAGTCCCATTTTGGTATGCGCGTGCGTAATCCCCACCCTATAAATCTGTCACTTTTAATTTAACCTACGGTGAACGCCGTAAAAAAAAACACAGAATTAAGATTTTTTGTTAAACCCAGCAGCACATAAAATCAAAAAAAAAACGATCAAAAACTCATATAAACCCAAAAGTTGCCCAAATTAAAAAACATTTCATCCCGCAAAAAAAAAAATCCTTCCCCTCTCTGTATACGGAAAAATAAAAAGGTTATTGCTCCAAGGATAGCATGCAATATTTGTTTACCCCAATAAAACATTTTTTTTTTTTTTTTTTAAGTGCTTCAAAAAAAAAAAAACTATACAAAAATTGTATCGCCCCAGAGATAAAAAAATGGTCTGGAACTGCAAGGTACGCTGTTAAAAAAAAATAAAAAACACTACTGGGATTGAAAGTATTTTCTTCACCCGGGTTCCAAAAAACGATTTAAAACGATCAAAAAGTTTTTCCCCCCCAGAAATTCCCAATAAAAAACATAAAATTAAAATCCCGCAAGAAACAAGCCCCTAAACACCCGTATACTAAAAAAAAAAAAAGTTATGGCTGTCGACTATGGCGATCAAAAACTGTTTTCCTTTTTGAAAAAATGTTTTTATTGGTAAAAGCAGTAAAACAAAAAAAAATTTAACAAATTGGGTACGCTGAATTTGTATCGCCTGCGAGTAAAACTAGATGTCATTATGCCGCACGGTGACGCTGTAAAAAAAAAAAAAAAAACACTATCAGGAAAGCGTTTTTGTTCAAAATGCCTCAAAAAACCTTTTAAAAAGTGATCAAAGCGTCATATGCACCCCATAAAGATACTAATAAAAACGCAACTCATCCCCCAAAAAACAAGCCCATAATCAGCTCCCATCAAAATTTAAAAAATTAGGCTATAAAATAGGACAACATAAAAACCGATTTTTTTTAGATCTATTTCTATTATGTAAAAATAATAAAACAAAAAACATATAAAAATTTTTTATCACTGCAATTTTACCAACCCCCCAAGTAAAAATCACGTCTTTAAAAACCGCACGGGCGAATACCGTAAAAATAAAGCCCAAAAATTTTTAAACGTTTCCCCCCCCCCCCCCCCCTTTTCATGGCCCAATGCTAAAAAAAAAAACTATGGAACACCTGGGCACCCAAAAAGCCCAACACACCCCCAAGGGATCCTGGGGGGGTGCGGGAAAAAAAATGGGGTGATTCTGGAAGGTTTTTAACTGTTCTGGTACTTTGGGGCTTCGCAAATCACATGACCCCATCTAAATTGCTTCCAAAAGCCAAATAGCGCTCCCTCCCTTGTACCCCTTCAAACCCCAAACAGCAGTTAACACCCACATGTAGGGGATTGCCGAATTGGAAGAATTGCGAACAAAATTTTGGGTCTTTTTTTTTTACCAGGTTCTTTTTAAAAAAAAAAAAAAATTTTCAGCTAAAAATTGCAGATTTTGGAAAATTTTTTTTTTTATTTTCCAGCCAAAAGCTAAAAAATTTTGGGCACACCTGGGGGTCGAAATTACTAAACACCTGGATATATTCCTTAAGGGGTGTGTTTTCCCGTATGGGGTGTTTTTTAAGTTTTTGCACCTTTTGGGCGTCGCAAACCTGAAATGGGCCCAAAAAAAACGTAATGAAAAGAGCCCCCAGAGTCCTTTGGGCTCCTCCTATTATGGGGCTTATGGTTGAGCCAAATCGCGCTCTAGGGCCAAATATGGGATATCTCTTAAAACGGCAGAATCTGGGGAATCTATATTAAGTTGCATTTCCCTGATCACATTTACCGTATTCTTGTGAATAATGGATAAAAATTGAAAATCTGCAAAAAAAGGGAAATTTTTAAAATTTCACTTCCACTTTGCTTTAATTCCTGTGAAACACCTAATGGGTTTAATTAAACTGCCTAAATGCTGTTTTGAATACTTTAAGGGTGTATTTTCTTAATAAAGTCTTTATTGGGGGTACCTAACATACAGGCCAATCAAAGTCACGTTAGAACTGAACTGGTCCCTAAAAAATTTATTATTGCAAATTTTCTTGAAAATGTGAAAATTACTACTAAATTTCGAAGCCCCCTAATGTCATAAACAAAAAGAAAAAGACATTTAAAAAAATGATGCCAACCTACAGCAGACATATGGAGGATGCTAGTTATAAACTATTTTGAGTGGAATAACTGTCTGTCTTACATGCAGAAATTTTAGAAGTTTGAAATTGGTAAATTTTTCACGATACTTTGATATTTTTCACAAATAAACAAGCATTTTTTGGACCAAATTTCTTACTATTTTAAAAGCACAATGTGTCATGAGAAAACAATCTCTGAATCATATGGATAGGTTAAAGTGTCAAAAAGTTATTCTCACATAAAGTGACATGCCAGATTTCAAAAATGGGGCTCTGTCATGGAGGCCAAAACTGGCTCCGGCGGTAAAAGGGTTAATAAGTAAAACCACAAACACACACAATTTTATAATACATGAAATTATAAGACTTTTCTCCAATACAGTCACTAGCAAATTAGTATTACAGAGAAACAGATTTTACTTTCATTTTTCAAGAGGTCACGTTCTGATGAGATTTTTTTCCAGGGAGATACCAACTGCGAAGGGGGAGTTGAGGAAATAGATGCTTGTATAGAGTTAATCTGAGTTTTTTTTTTAAATATACATACACTGCAGCCACAACACACTGAGGACACATGTGATAGGATTTACCTGCTGCTGCTTCTTCAAACCTCCCCTTGTCCTCCATAACATATAGGCTTGTACATTACATTTCTGCTAGTGTAATAACATCCAGCATGAAAATAGCAGCACAGATCTTACCTGTGTACATTTGCTGCAGACTTACAGGATCCCCCTTTCACAGTGGAATCTTCCATCTGAGAAACAGGAAGTCTCACAGAGCTGTCATGAGGAGCCCAACTTCAGTCTGCCTTTCTTAAAGTGCCAGCATTTTTTTTTCTGAATTACAGGTGAAATGTTTTAATTTTCCTAATTAAAACAATTTGAGAAAGTGTTTATATTTTAGTCTCCTATTACTTCATAAAGTTCTCTAGAGGTGATAAATCCTCTTTAAAGTTGTGTCAAACTATTCACAGGAGAATGTAAGAACAGTCCATGATCTCAAGCTGAAGTAACTTTGGGTGATGCAACAAGACCACAACACAAAGCATAGAAGTACATCAACTTTAGAATGATTGAAAAAGAAGAACTGCCAAATCAGAACAGATCAGACCTTAAAGAGGACCTCTCACTTCCAGGGGAACCTCATAAAGTAACAAGTGACTAAAATACAAACACTTCCTCAAATATGCTTCATTAGGAAAATCAAAGCATTTAACCTGCAATTCAGTTTTTTTTAAAAAGCGCTGGCTCTATAAAACACGACTTAAGTTGGGCCAAGTCAGCCCCTGACAGCCTCATGGATCACTATGTTGACAGCTCTGTTAAACGAACTGCTTCTGAGCTTGAAGAGTCCACTGTGAAAGAGAGCCTGGAAGTCTACACTAACAGCAGAGTAATATAGATGCCTGTGTGCTATGGAGGAGGAGGCTGAAGCAACAGGTAAACCCTGTCACACTGTCCTCAGTGTGCTGTGCCTGCAGTGTTTATATAGTGAGAGAATCAGATTAGCCTGTACAAGCAGCTACTGTAAACCCTCAACTCCCCCTGCTCAGCTGGTATTTCCCACAGAAGGAATCCAACTAGATAATGATCTCTGATTGAAAAAGTGAAATTTGCTAATTACATTAGAGAAAAGTCTCAAAATTCCATCTAGTATAATTTTTTGTGTGAAAGTGATAAGTCCTCTTTAACCCCAGGTCATTTATCTCCCCGCGCGTAGAATATGATCGTATTGCACGCCCTGGGACAGGAGGCGTAATCCATAGTTCTTGGCCGTAATTTTGGCGCGCATCTCGCTCATATTAGAGCGCAAATACGACGCGAAATGTGCGCCAAAATTAGCCCGTGTGAACATACCCTTAGTTTTACTTTAACAGATTTTTTTCTGCTTTTTACGCAAAAAAATCTGCATTAAATCATATAAACCTATATATTACAGAACTTATATCTCCATCTATCATATCCTGCTCTTATATAGGGCAGCATAAACCACCTGACAGATTCCCTTTAATGGTCTACTTTTTATCTTTAATGTGAATGTTCCATGTGTTGAATAGAAGCCCTGAACAGTACAACCGTTTGTGTATAATTAAATTTTTTTTTTTTATTTAATTTTAGGTAGGTATATCTGTCCCCTGTAGGTAGATAGGTATTTTTGCCTCCTGTAGGTAAAGATACAGCAGAGTGCAGAGTCAGAGAGATCGGCGGGCGGCCGCAGGCCTTGTGTTTGACACCCGTGTGTTAGTTGCTCCATTTAAACATCTCACTGTGGTCATGTTGTACAGAGGAATGGGAACTAAGACCCCCCCTTTCTAGTGAGGGTGGGGGCTGAGCAACCCAAAATGTACCCCCCCCCGTTAACAGTTAATTTCTTTAGCGGAAACCTAATTAAAAAAAATAACTTTTATGTACAATAGCTGGATAAATAGCTTTGTGATCAGCCCCGTGCTGTGGTGACTGTAAAAAATGCTTATGAAGCAGTTAGAGAAACTAAAGGGGGCATGCGTCCAAATGCTTCTACAAAAAGGGTGAAATAAACTAAAGAAGCACATGAGCCACGGTATTTCTATTATAGTGACAATGGGCGTAACTATAGCCATAGCAGCTGCTATGGGGCCCAAAGGCTTAAACCCAAAACCATTGTACCTTTTTATAGGGAATAACTTTTTGTTGGCTTTCTACTATCTATAACTACTATAGGAGTTCTCTGATGCGGAGGGTATAAATGATAGCTTCACATTATAGATACTTATGAAGCGGTTTCAGATTCCAGTTATCAGGCAGTGGGGGCCCATCTCATTTTGCTATTAGGCCCCATGAATTCTAGTTACACCCCTGATAGTGACTGAATAAAGCCATTAATTATGTTAAGTAATAAATTATACACATACATCAACTTAACATCCTGCTTATTGAAGAAATAAAATTTGTAGTAAATGCTAACAAAAAGATAAAAAAAAAAATAATCATATTGATTTTTAGGATTCCTAATTTGATTCACCTTAAATTACAACATTCTATTTCATACCAAGAAGAAACTCATGGCTATGGCTGAGCATGTCATATGGACTATGGGGACCTCTAGTGGTACGAATAAAGCTCTACTGTCAGTGCATTATCCGGTCTTTGCCCCCCCAAAGTCCTCTATTTCTTTGTTTTTGCTTCTTTGCCCGGGTTTCGGGTTTTTGAGCGATTTGGCTACATTTGTTGTACTATTGTCCTATTTCCCCCCATATTTTTTTAAAAAATATTTTGATGTATAAAATTGTGTGTTTATGATTTTCGGGGCCGCTTCTGTGTGCTTCATTTGGGGTGAACCCTTGCTACTGTATATTATTTCCCTTTTTAAAGGGAAAGTTTTTTTTCTCTTATTACATCAATAAAATTAATTTTTTATTTTTAATAGTAGTTTTGCTTTTTTTGTATCAGTATACACTACATGTCCTCTGGCACTACTGACTTTTTTGTGATAAAATAAAAGGTATTTTCTACATGTCATGTAACAGTACAATCTCGAAAAAAAAATAAAACGCGACTATTGATAGAGCAAAAAAACTCAATAGCACTGCCTAGCAAAGTGAAATAAATGGACATAAGCCAATCGAATTATTACTATAATGATCTCATTCAACATCACAGCTGCACTCAAAAATTTCATGATCCCAATGCAAAAAATGGGAATTTAAAAGGGAAGTTGTCTCCTAAAAGATTTTTAAAAGGGATGCTTTGAAGGGAAAAAACTCTGCCACTTCCTGGTTCAGACTGATAATTTTGGATACACTTGTGCTTGTACAGCTCTGTGCTGTGGGTTTCAGTTGCTTATTAGATCAGATTAGCGTCTCAAATACTAAAAAGGACTTCTTTTTCTGATCCCTTAAACAAAAGCCCCAATTTACAGTGCTGTTTTTTTAATTAAATCAAGGGTTTTTTCTGTCAGAAACAAGGGGCACTGTGTGACCCGTGTGATGACTTCATCCTTTCTTTCATTGAAACCCAAAAGGGAGGGGGGGGAATTGTTTACAGGTCAGTTACTGTTTGGAAAATGAAATAGCCGGGAGGTAAAAAAATTCATTGATCTCCTTAGGGAAAAAAGAGGAACCAAAACAAATTAAAAAATTTGGAAAAAAGTCTTTATTTTGTGTTTCCCCACAAATTTTAAAGTATTTTTGTAGCGAGGGCAACCCCTTTAAACCCGGAAAAAAGCCCCTTTATATTACCCAAAAGTCTCGGCCCGAAAATTTGATGACTTTTTGCTAATAAAGGCCATCATAAATCCATTGGAAAAGGGCTGATTGTTGAGATCCCTGCCGCTGGCCAGAGTGCAGAAGCAGTGTCATATACTGATTGCCACATAGTCCACAGTAGTCTATGGCTGACCAAGCAAACTGCCAAAAAATTTGGGGTAGCCCCAAAAAAGTGCCCCGATCTTTCTAGTGTCGCTATTAATTTTTCTTAGTGTGGGGGGGGCCCTCCCGTTTTTATTTTTTTTAGCTATTCTTTTTAGGGGTTTTTTTATTAATCAGGCTATTTTTAAATTTTTTGGGGCAATGAATACTTTCTATTGATTTTCCATGATGAACCTTAACCATTGTAGGAGAAACGCATCGGAACTGAAATTCAATATAAAGTATATATCATTATTGTTTTACTTTAATCATTGCTTTAATTTTGATATTAGCACTGCTCTGATCATGTAATCTGAATTTAGCTTATTTATTGCTTGTAAAGAAATTTTAATATACATAGTATATTTAACATACATAGTGTCACTGTTCTGATTATGTAACCTCAGTTTGGCTTAATTAGTGATTTTCCATACAAAATATTTCTTTATTGTCCTATTGCAATAGGAATTTTCCTATCATCATTGTTCTAATCATGCAATTCTAATTTAAAGGGGTTTTGCCACGATGTAATGTTGACGTGGGATCCTCCAAAATGGGTTTTTAATCACTTTTCTAAATATATGTGATTACAAAAAGTGCAGCCTGAGAGAGCTACAGGATGCCTTACCTGCCCTTAGTTACGTCACAGCTTCTACTAGATACGACCTGACAAGAGCTGCTGGCCGGGCTTGCACAGAGAAAGCTTCTCATCTGATGAGACTGAGCTGCAGAAGTTTTCAAGGCACCGGGTATAAATATGTTGTCTTTTGTATACAGAATCCACTAGTTGTAGTGTGATTATCTGAGTAGATCCCTGCTTTATCTGATGTCAGAGAACATGAAGAAGCTTTCAAGCTGCTGTGGAGAAAGCGGTTGCCTTTTGTATACAGAATCCACAAGTTGTAGTTTGATTATTTCAGTGAACATTTCACACGATCCCTTATGCATGGCTCTGTGCTCTGGCAGTCTGTGTCTCTCTCTCTCTCAGCTCCGTGGCTTGTTTACATTTGCTTCCTAGCAGATAAGGCACGTCCTGGCAAAACCCCTTTAAATTTGGTACAACTATTGTCTAAAATTGAATTGAATCAGCTTTTTCTCATTAGTATTTATTTGGGGCTAACAATCTTGTAAAACAAACAGGGTTTCAAATTTATCTTGCATATCTTCCTAAGTGGTAGTTTCTTGTGGGAAGTCTAGGGCCTCCTTGGTATAGGGAGAGGGACGTGCATAGGGTAGCCCTTATTAGGGCATTCGCTATATCCTTAGGTAGAGTTTTTTTTGGTAGATAAAGTGTAGAGAAAGTGATTATTAATAATGTTTTTAAGTGTAGAATAAATAAGTTATTTTTTATACATTTTTTTTCGATACACAATTTTGTCTTCCTCAGTGATAGTTTGTGTTTACTTTTGTGTTAGATCCCTTGATTTATCTGGGTTTTCATCTTTGAATCACTATTGTTTGTGTGATTTGGGGCCATGAGTGCTATATTCTAGTGGTTTACCATAAATGTGTAGTCTAACGCTACTTTATTAAGAAGTCTGTTAGATGCCAGGAGAACTGGTCAAGAGGCCAAGCCAAAAAAGTGCCTGAACATTTTAAAACATACAGTATTTCTTCTAAACTTTATTTCAAATAACATGATCTTACCAATGCAGCTGTAAAGACCCTGGCTAATCCATGCCAATATGGCAAGTGTGATAAGATCGCCGAAGCTGGCAGCGATAGGTGTGGCTACATTATCTGGGTTTATTCCTGTTTTCTTTGATCCAACAATTACTCCTACCATGATTATACCTAAAATAAAATAAAAAAAATTACATCAATACACAAATAAAAAAATGCACAACTAATACAAACTAAAATTCAAATATATATATATTAAATGCTTCCTCCCAGAAAACTCTGGGAAAAAGAAACATGATTTAATTTGGTTATGAAATTAATCGCCCCTTTTCTGAGGAAACAATTTATAGAGGACAGGTTACAGAAAGAGCACTGAAAAAGCACAGTAAGTAACAGCAATTTTGAGGTCACCTCATTTGAGGGATACAGAACAGGGATATTTTTCATTTAAAATGTCTTTTTTTTTTTTTTTTTTTTTTTTTTAGATTGGCAAGATTTGTAGTAATAGACAGAGAATGGGGATCGGAGGATTCTACTTGGGACAATTCTGTTTGAGGAGTCCTCTGATCTCAGCTGATCACCAAATGTCCTAATGCTATGGCCCCCATCACTTAGCTGTAACCTGTGAAGAGACCTGGCAGAACATGTTCACCATCCCAGCAATGCCTCTAACAAATTAAGTGTTACACAGTGCCCATTAAAGTCATTAGGGTGTCTGCATTGTGCAATCACAAGTTGGGTTCTCTAGGGTAAGCAACGCTCTTTGGCTAATATATGAAGCACGTGACCAGTGAACCCTCTATTGCTCGATTAATGTAAAAGAAGGTATTTTAACTTATTTTATTTGGGTATTTTTCCTTGTACAAAGCTTTTTTTTTTATTATCAGCAAGCCCAGAATGTTAGTTGTAATCATCAACTAGGAACAATCTGGGAAAAATGTACACATTCTAATACTACAATAACGTAGGAATGGGCCACATTTATCGTAGTGTTGATAAATCCGGTGCAGGTTTGGACAATTTTGTCTAGCTTTTCTCCCAGATAGCACTGGGGCTTACGTTGCCTCCTACTGGGATTAGTTCAATGTTCAGCCATTGAGCTGTAAGTATGGCCCTGTGTTTGTTTTTAACTTTACACAAAGGAGAAATTTGTGCCAAAATACTGGTGTTCATGCGTACACTACATGTATGCGTTTTAGGCAAATTTTAGACAATTCTGCGTCTTGTCTGACAAATGGGGCTTGTCCTCATTATAAAAAGGGTGTGGTTTCACTAAAAGAAAGCAGGGCTTTGCATGCAACACAGGGCGGCAAAAAAAAATTAGCTAAAATTTTGGCACAAATCAGTGTTGTAAAGTAAGCCAACTGATAGAAGGTGTGAAGTTAGAACAGACAGTCTAAACTGCACCCTATTTATCCACACTATGAGATATCGGATGTATCGTAAGACGGTTTAGTAGAAGTTTACATGGTCTAAGAATTGGGAGATAGTATTGATAAATCTGCCCCAAACTTTTGGTAATGACCATAATTGCACCAAAATGTTGGTGCTTTTTTTCTTTTTGCACAGCATCGCACTTTGAGCCATGCCCCCTTTGTCAGACACAGCTCAGAAGAGTCTAACCGCAGTCTAGAATACATAATAAATGTGACGAAAATGTGCTATTTCTAGCATAGAGTCTAAGGCTATGTCTACACTGCATTGGACAAAAAACGGCCTGGAAGCGGCCGTTTTTTCTCTGATGAAGGACCACGGTTTATGTAACGCTTTGTGCAAAAACCACGGTCGCTTCTAGTTTTACAGACGTCGCCCCTACAAAAGTATTTTATTGGAAGACGGCAAGATAACGAGAAGCGCCGGCATATTATACAACATGTTGTATAATACACCACTGCCGAAAGACGGGCAGAGAAAAGAAGAGCTGTGTAGACTGCAGCTCGTCTTTTCTATTGCCGTCTATGGGGCCGCAGGAAAGATAGTATCTTCGGCGCTTTTAAAAAACGAAAAGCGCCGGAGATACGATCGTTTTCCTGTGCAGTGTAGACATAGCCTAAGGTGGTGGTGCAAAATAATTTAAAAATACCAGAGAGAAAACCATTCATACACTACATTAAGCACAGGACAGTATGGCTATGTCTACACAGCGTTGGCTTAGCCTTACAGTCTGGTTTTAAGCGGATTCAGTATTTAGAATCTGCCAAAAATTTGACTGTAAATAGTCTCCATAGACCTCAATAGAAAATCCGAGCTGTAGTCTACACAGAGCGTATCTTCTGAGGTCAGATTTCAAATTCGATCAAAAAACTTAGAACATGTTCCATAACAGTAATGTTCAATGTGGGCTGGGCGAAAACCGACTACATGATCCACGCATAAAAACTAAAAATCGATGGTAAAATACTGGTGGGATTCTATAACAGAATCCAATGGTGTTTTACTTTTGCTGTGTAGACGTAGCCTATCAGCTTTGCCTGGAGAATTCCTTTAAACATATTCCCACAATGTGATTATCTGTTACAGTACAGAAATTGTACATGTCCACCCTAAATGTTTTCATTTCATGGCAGACTGCAAAAGGATATAGTTATAAGAGAGACATCCTATAGAGAGCAGCATGCTGACGCAGACTAGCAATATCCTGTTTGGCAGTATACTTGCCTTGAAGAAGTGATGCTATAAAAGCAGTGGCCACGCTGCTGGAGCAAAGTAGTATTGCATGGTCTAGGCGGTATTTGCCCTCTGGAATCCAGCCCAATATAACCGCTGCAACGGCAGCCAAAAACCCAACTACCGTTGCCTGTACCTAAAGAAAAATTAAATCATAAATTAAATGTAAAAACACTGTTCATTGGTTTTGAAAACAATGTATTCTCATGATTTCTGGAACAACGTGTTATTGGATGTTCGATTTTTACTTCTCAATGCTTCTTGACAAAATTACAGGTTTGCTTCTTAAAGGTATTCTAAAAACGTATTAACTTTTACAGTTTATACAAAAATAATATAGTACTTTACACAACTGGGGTTATGATTTAAAAGGTTTATTCTCCAATATTGATCACCTGAATTTTAAAGGGGTTGTCTCACTACAAGTATTGCTTTTTATATTAAAGATTTTGCAAAAACAAGTCACTTTGCAATATATGTCCATTAGCAGTGTCCTACCTATTCCTAGATATCCCCTCTTGTATGGGCTGCATCAGCTCCTCAGGTCACTATAGCTACAGACCTGTTTGATCTCTCCTGATAGGCTGCAGGCGCTGGTCGCTACAGCTACAGACCTGGTGTACTCAGCAGCTCGTCACTACAGAACAGTAGTAGCCAGTAAAGCCAGTAAACACGAACCTGAATTCAGGACTGAAACTTTGAAAACAGGACTGAGGTAAGAGGAATCAATGTAGTGAGACAACCCCTTTAACTTGTCGATGGTTTGAGTGTGGGGTTGTGCCATCATAGACATTTATGACCCATACATAGGATAGATCATAAATATGTTGTCAATGCTGGGGTTCCTACCAATGGCATCCCCACAGATAGCTAACTTAACATCTCCACTCCCCTTCACTGAGGTCGCCAATTTCTCAACATTGTGCTTGCGCAGAGAGGAAGTATTTGAAAAGAGCAGTGGAGGAACATGAGCACTGCTGCTTTATGCGAAGACTGAGAAAGGGGAATATCTCTCCTTGAGGAGAGCACCTGATCGGTGTGTAGAGTTTTGAGATTGCCTTTTTGCCCTCTACTAAGCATCCGCATATCAGCTCCTTTCCCATAATGCCGTGTGATATGCGGATGCTTAGCAGAGGGCAAAAAGGCAATCTCAAAACTCTACACACCGATCAGGTGCTCTCCTCAAGGAGAGCTATTCCCCTTTCTCAGCCACTCATTGCCTCCCACCCAGCCAGCCAGTATCGCTCTGCTCTACACTGATGAGGGGCAAAAACCCCAAAATGGCTGCGTGTAGATGAGTGATACGGGCTTGGCTAATATCCCTTTTGCTTTTTTAAGATTCAGTGAATCAGAAGCAAATTGAGGATTTTTTACATCCAATAGAGGGTGCATGAGCTTCCCAGCTCCTTTCCCAATATGCGAAGACTATGAGACCGGTGGAGATAGTCAAGTACTGTGCTCAGCAATCTTCGTCAGTCCCATAGACTTTGAATGGAGTAGCGGTGCACATGGTTTGGCATGTTTCGCATAAGCGCAGTAAAAAAGGATGTTTTATCGTTTAATGGGGGTTCCAGTTGTGGGATCCCCAGCAATCTGATATTTATCACCAATCTGAGGCGATAAATGTCTGTGGTGGCACAAACCCTTTAAGATAGGCCATGAATATTTGATTGGTTGGGACTGAACCAAAGCACCTATTCAAGTGGATGGGACTGTGCAGCAGTACCAGTCAGAGACATCCATATAGATGTTCTACTTTGCCTGTGTAAACCATTAAGGCCACCCTCCCCCACCAATCAAACATCCTAAGGGCGCATCCCCACGGCATAGGACAAATACCGGAGAAAAGCCCTCTCCCTTCACATTCAGAAGCACAGATTCCGTCCGAAAACCGGACGGAAGATTGTGCTTCTATAATGTTTTGCTGCCGGACTGCCGGCGGCAAAACCGCCCGACAGAAAAACCCGTGCAGTGGGGACTGCTGCACGGGTTTTCCATAGAGCACAATTATGCTAATTTTCGGCCATTTTTTCAGGCGGTCTGAAAAACCGGCCGAAAACCCGTGCAGTGGGGACATGCCCTAAGGTGCTTTCGCATGGTGTGCTTTTGTTGCATTTTGATGCAGTTTTTGTGTTTTCAAGCAAATAATCAATTATTGTGTTTGTAGTCTGACTATTAGCACTATAAGTGATTACTTACAACCCCTTTCTAAACAACTTAGGAAATGTATATGAGTTTGCTGTTAATAAAGACAGTGCAGCACTGCAACAGAAAAGCTGCACCAAAAATGCTACAAAACCGCACTGTGTGAAAACACCCTAAGGCTGCGTCCCCACTGCACAGGACAAATACTGGTCGGTTTGCTGGCCGGTATTTGTCCTGTTTTGCGGCCGTCCCCACGGCCGCGGGGGGATGGCTTTTCTCCGCAATGAGCGGAGAAAAGACCTCCCCCTTCACATTCATTTGCATATATTCCATCCGAAAACCGAAGAAGAATGTGACAAGAAAAATTTTCCGTACCGCAGAGCGGGAAAAACCTGATGAGGAAAACCCGTGCAGTGGGTACTGCTGCATGGGTTTTCCATAGAGCACCATTGTGCTCATTTTCGGCCGGTTTTTCAGGCGGTCTGAAAAACCGCAAACCGGCTGTAAAACCGGACGAAAACCTGCTGTGGGGACATGCCCTAAGGATAGTCCATCACTGTTTCAGTCCTGAAAACCCCTTACTAATTCAGAGGGCTGATGTTAAATAAAAAAAAAAAATCTAACATTTACCCAGAGGGAGGAGAAAATATGGTGATATGATGTTTGATGTTTCTTGTGTCAACAAAGGTTTGGCTATTTCAGCTCTGCCATGGATATCATCTTTGTGCAGAGAACACCTGACTGTTTTAAATTATACTGATGACCTGAAGCTTATACTCAACTCTGCTGTCATTTTTGGCTACAATATGAAGATGTACAGTGCCTTGCGAAAGTATTCGGCCCCTTGAACTTTTCAACCTTTTGCCACATTTCAGGCTTCAAATATAAAGATATAAAATTTTAATTGTTTTGTCAAGAATTAACAAGTGGGTCACAATTGTAAAGTGGAACGAAATGTATTGGATATTTGAAACTTTTGTAAACAATAAAAACTGAAAAGTGGGCCGTGCAATACTATTCGGCCCCCTTAAGTTAATACTTTGTAGCGCCACCTTTTGCTGCGATTACAGCTAGAGTCGCTGGGGTATGTCTCTATCAGTTTTGCACATGGAGAGACTGAAATTCTTGCCCATTCTTCCTTGGAAAAGAGCTCGAGCTCAGTGAGGTTGGATGGAGAGCGTTTGTGAGCAGCTCGAGCTCAGTGAGGTTGAATGGAGAGCGTTTGTGAACAACAGTTTTCAGCTCTTTCCACAGATTCTCGATTGGATTCAGGTCTGGACTGTGACTTGGCCATTCTAACACCTGGAGACGTTTATTTGGGAACCTTCCATTGTAGATTTTGCTTTATGTTTGGGATCATTGTCTTGTTGGAAGATAAATCTCCGTCCCAGTCTCAGGTCTTTTGCAGCAGCGTGCAGCACAGAGCGTCTTCCTCATTCCTGGTCATCTCAAATATAGGATTGCATACCACTGAAATGTGAATATACGGACTGAAACTACTACAGCTAAGTACTGACATATGATTTTATACTAATACGATGATCTGGAATATATAGGCATGTAGCCAGAATGTTTATATTCCATACGTTATGTTACATTAGTAAAGAAGAAAGAATTTTATATGCAAATTGACTCAGTCTCTATGTTGGAATATTGATTGCATAAAGGGAGTAGAGAAAACTCCCAAGGGGTGGCTGAATACATTGTCAGTACTTTTAGAATTATTAACACATACAGCACTTTTATGTTCATTGCTTTTGCAGACTCCAACAGGTTTTCTTCCAGTATGGTCCTGTATTTGGCTCCACCCATCTTCCCATCAATTTTAACCATCTTCCCTGCCCCTGCTGAAGAAAAGCAGGCCCAAACCATGATGCTGCCACCACCATGTTTGACAGTGGGGATGGTGTGTTCAGGGGGATTAGCTGTGTCGCTTTTATGCCAAACATATTTTGCATTGTGGCCAAAAAGTTGGATTTTGGTTTCATCTGAGCAGAGCACCTTCTTCCACATGTTTGGTGTCTCCCAGGTGGCTTGTGACAAACTTTAAACAAGACTTTTTATGGATATCTTTGAGAAATGGCTTTCTTCTTGCCACTCTTCCATAAAGGCCAGATTTGTGCAGTGTACGACTGATTGTTGTCCTATGGACAGACTCTCCGACCTCAGCTGTAGATCTCTGCAGTGCATCCAGAGTGATCATGGGCCTCTTGGCTGCATCTCTGATCAGTCTTCTCCTTGTTTGAGATGAAAGTTTAGAGGGACGGCCGGGTCTTGGTAGATTTGCAGTGGTCTGATACTCCTTCCATTTCAATATGATCACTTGCACACTGCTCCTTGGGATGTTTAAAGTTTGGGAAATCTTTTTGTATCCAAATCCGGCTTTAAACTTCTCCACAACAGTATCACGGACCTGCCTGGTGTGTTCCTTGGTCTTCATGATGCTCTCTGCTCTTTAAACAGAATCCTGAGACTATTACAGAGCAGGTGCATTTATGCAGAGACTTTATTACACACAGGTGGATTATATTTATCATCATCAGTCATTTAGGACAACATTGGATAATTCAGAGATCTTCACAGAACTTCTGGAGTGAGTTTGCTGCACTGAAAGTAAAGGGGCGGAATAATATTGTACGCCCCACTTTTCAGTTTTTTATAAGTTTAAAATATCCAATAAATTTCGTTCCACTTCACAATCGTGTCCCACTTGTAGTTGATGCTTCACAAAAAAAGTAAAATTTTATATCTTTATGTTTGAAGCCTGAAATGTGGCAAAAGATTAAAAAGTTCAAAGGGGGCCGAATACTTTAGCAGGGCACTGTACACTTCTGTCACTCATGTCTACAAATTACAACCACAGCTACTGCTATCTGCAGATGTTTTTCCAGTCCTAACATACTGAGATGTGATCAAGGAAACAGCAGACCTCAACATATCCATCAACACGGGTCACTGATGCCCCGACCAGGCACACATCAACAATCATTCCTCTTTGGAATTCTGTCAGGGCTGATATATCAGGCCCATACTGCAAATAAACAACAGAAGAAATAAAGTTTATCAACACTGATATAAACTACATGACTAACAAAAAAATGAGGACGCTACTTGAGATGGCAGGATCATCAGGAAAAGTTCGAGTTATGTAAACATAGGAGTGTTTTAGTTATTTTGTCTAGCCTCTTTACATAGCCCAACCTCTCAAGGTTGCCGATTGAAAAGCCTGAGGGTATTGAAGAACCTTGCTGACTTCTTATTGCTTGCAATTAACGGATTTGTTTTCCGCCAAAACACTATTCAATCCTACTCAATATTCCTAAAAAGAGGTTGGGTGGGAAGGTTGTAGGACTTTCAGCACTTGGGTTCCATGCATGCAATCATGGTTACAAATCAGATTTGATTTGATGCCGGTGGATACTAAAATCAGAAAAGTGTAAAATACATAGTTGTGAGTCAAGATCCTCATGTATTATAAATATTGAAATCTAAGGTAATTTGATATAAAATAAGCTAAAGACTACACAAAACTATAAGTTAATACATGCAATAACAAATGGATCGCTTATTACCTGTTTTAAAGCCAGATTACCAATTATAAGATTCCACTTCTCTATAGGCGAATCCATCTTCCCAACATTAACCTAAAATAAACAGATGTCATCATCAATTTGGTGCAGTCTTAGTAAGGACCTAGTTACACGTGGCAGATCTGTTATACAAATTTCAGCAACTCTCCCCTTCATATGAATGTCACTTGCAAACATTCATGAACACGCTGCAGAAACAACCCCATTCAGATGTACAGAATGGAGATTTCAGCTGCAGAAATAGCTTCAGGAATTTTGCAGACCATTCTGAATGGTCTGCAAAATAAACCGAAACAAGGTGAGCTGTTACTATACTTTCACATACTAAGAGTCTGTTCCAACAAAAGTGTCTGTAAAAAATTCTCTCTCATTATTCTGTCATTTGGCAAATATAAATAATTGTGGTAATCCTAATTGACCTAAAACTGGTAAGGTTTATTCTGATTTCATGTCAGATAGTGAGAAAAACATGCATATGTGTCTTTTTAAGTAGTGTATGGAAACTTCTGGTTTCAATACATCTTTCAATTATTTATATCTGCCAATTGCCAAGGAACATTTTTATTACTTTCTGCAAACTTAAAAGTTTACATACATTTCATTAGTATTTGGTAGCATTGCCCTTAAACTGTATGACTTGGGTCAAACGTTTTGGATATCCTTCCACAAGCTTCTCACAATAGTTGGTAGGAATTTTGGCCCATTTCTGCCCACTGGCAGAGTGACCATTCAGCCCATGTTGATACAGTACTCGTTTCACTGTGGATAACGACACAATCTTACCAGTTTCCACCAGCATCTTCAATAGGTCTTTTGCTTTTGTTCTTGGGTTGATATGCACATGTCGGACCAAAGCATGTTCATCTCTGAGACACAGAACCCGCCTCCTTCCTGAGCGGTATGATTGCTGATCAAAACCTTGTCCGAAAAGCGCCCCAATGCAGCAGTTTTCAGACAAGGTTTTGATGAGGATTTGATAAGGTTTTCCAACAATGTTTTCTTTCTGAAACACCCATATAAAATTAATAGCCATAGCAAAAACCATGCCAAAAACTGTGCCTAGGTTTTGGATGATGTTTTGAAGCTCTCCATTGATTCCTATAGGGATTTTCAGCATTTAAAATGCTTCAAGAATTTACATAACACTACCTTTGCAGCGCTAAAAACAGTGTCCAAAGCAGCATCGAAAACGTGCATAAAAATCTTGTCATGTGTGAACTACAACGCTGTTTTGCATAGGGAACAAAGAAAATGAACCGGCAGCATTTTGAAGGCGATTACAAGGTTACAAAAGGATTTCTGCAGCACTCAAGGTTCCTAAGAGCACAGTGGCCTCCATAATTCTAAAATTGAAGATGTTTGGGACGACCAGACCACGACTCTTCCTCGTCCTGGCCATCCAGACAAACTAAGCAATTGTGGGAGAAGAGCCTTGGTGAGAGAGGTAAAGAAGAACCCCAAGATCACTGTGGCTGAGCTCCAGAGATGCAGTAGGGAGATGGGAGAAAGTTCCACAAAGTCAACTATCACTGCAGCCCTCCACCAGTCGGGGCTTTATGGCAGAATGTGCTGACAAAAGCCTCTCCTCAGTGCAAGACATATAAAAGGCCGAATACAGTTTGCAAAAAAACACCTAAAGGACTCCCAGACTATGAAAAAGGAGATTCTCTGGTCTGATGAGACTACGATTGATTTTTTTGGTGTTAATTCTAAGTGCGATGTGTGGAGAAAGCCAGGCACTGCTCATCACTCGCCCAATACAATCCCAACAGTGAAACATGGTGGTGGCAGCATCAGGCGATGGGGGTGTTTTTCAGCTGTAGGGACAGGACGACTGGTTGCAATTGAAGGAAAGATGAATGTGTTCAAGTACAGAGATATCCTGGCTAAAAACCTCTTCCAGAGTGCTCTGGACCTCAGACTGGGCCAAAGGTTCATCTTCCAACAAGACAATGACCCTAAGCACCCAGCTAAAATAACAAAGCAGTGGCTTCAGAACAACTCTTTGACCATTCTTGACTGGCCCAGCCAGAGCCCTGACCTCAACCCAATTGAGAATCTCTGGAGAAACTTGAAAATGGCTGTCCACCAACGTTCACCATCCAACCTGAGGGAGCTGGAGAGGATCGGCAAGGAAGAATGGCAGAGGATCCTCAAATCCAGCTGTGAAAAACTTCATCATTCTCAAGAAGACTCATGGCTGTGCTAGCTCAAAAGGTGCTTCTACTCAATACTGAGCAAAGGGTCTGACTACTTAGGCCCATGTGATCTCTCAGCTGTTCTTGTTTAATAAATTGGCCAAAATTTCTACATTTCTGTTTTTTTTTTCCTTTCAAGATGGAGTGCAGAGTGTACACTGAAGAGCAAAAAAATGCACTTTTTGGATCTTACCAAATGGCTGCAATAACAGTGAGAGTGAATAATGTCGAGGGGCCAGAATACGATCCATACTCAATGGATAGGATAGAGAAGAGAAGCTGAGCTCTGTGATAGGGTTATATGATATCTTCCCTTATAACTCTGTGCTGTTCCTCTGTTATTCCACATGTATTACTGAATCAGTCAGCTGGTTGTTACCATTTCAGTTTTTCAGAGGAGTGTATCCCTGTACTCAGTGGGCCTTATGTATGAAAACGGTCTACCAGCAAGACTGTCTTTGTTGCTCATAGCGACCAATCAGAGCTCAGCTTTTATTTTTCCAGAGCAGTATAGGAAATGAAAGCTGAGCTCTGACTGGTTGCTATGGGTAACAAAGACAGTCTTACAGCTAGACCGTTTTCATACTTAGGCCTCGTTCACACGGCTTATTTCGCCGCGGATTTGCCGACAGATTGACGATCGTCACTCCGTCGGCAAATCAGTCAGAAATAAGTAACAGCCTATTTTCTATTGAATTTCAATAGAAAATACGGCTCGTCGGGTTTACACGACGCGTAAATTTTCCCTGCCCGGGTTGCCGCCGCGGATTGACGACGGCAATCCGGACGGAAAAAAAAAAATGTGCATGTCAATTATTTATGGACGGATTCACCACCTACAAAAGAATGGAAATGGGGAATCCGTCGGGAAATCAGTTACAAATACGTGCCACACTTAGTGGACTTATTTGCAACTGATTTTCAACTGATTTCAGAACGTATTTACATCGGCAATCCGTTGTAAATACGTTCTGAAATAAGCCGTGTGAACGAGGCCTTAAGGTCCACTGTGTCTGTCAGGATCGATTAGACCATGTCATACTTTGCATTGGCACACCCCCTATCAGTAACATTCATCTGACAAATGGTAACAAATTTCTAGGAGGAACAAATGGGGAACCACACAGATTAGAGATTCAACAAATTATCCAAAAACATCATGGGGAACACTAGTATTTCCTAAAACAGACATATCAGGAGATGCTTTAAATGTACTATTTTACCTAAAAACGTTGTACCACATTCTACCAACAAAGCACATAGCAACACATAATATTTCACATTTAAGATCTCCGATATTTCATTCTGTTCTATAATTTGACTGCCTTACTTAGTAATTACTTCACGTCCTCACGCCATTTTTGCAAAAAAAAGGTTATTGATTATTTAATGTGGAGCCCTTTGTTTAACAATTTGCGCTATCATCCCACAAACATAAGCCATTATCTCAAGCCTCCACATATAAATGTAAAGATTTGTCAGTAGGATCGGGTGCCTGCAAACTAAATGGAGAAATGAGCTTGCCAGCATTTGTTACCTGAAGGCAATTAATTTTAGCATTGATTTTATGGTAGATATATTTCTGCTACCAAAAAAAAGAAAAAAGCAGCACAAATAACATATTTTCAGAATCACATTAGACACGAATAACATTGTGTTAGCATTGAGTAGAGAAGTTATGATTAAATTGCCGGCCTCAGGATTTCCATCCACAATGCCTGTCTTTGTGAGAGTGACCTTGAACAAATCCGTTTCTCTCCCTGTGAATAAGAGGCTGAAATGGCACTAAAAGCTCGTTCACTTGTTATTATGGCCGCAGTCTGCCTCATGTGGCCCTTGAATTCCGAAAAAATGCTCTTTCAGAAGCCCATTACACCAGGAAATTATTCTACAATTAAGACCACTCGAAGTGTAGGCACTTCAACATCCACATCTATGAAAGGCTGGAAAGATGGACCGTGCATGGCATTCTCCTCTGGCGAATGGAAACATTATTGTATTTTAAACTTTTACTACTTGTCCTTAAGATAAAAAAAAAACAATCCTATTTCTACTGCTAAATTCTCTGAAAACCCCCTCCCCCCAAAAAAAATCAAATGGAACTGCAGTTGAAGGGGTTGTCCGCTTATTTTTTTTTAATTAGGCTCACTGTGGCCTAAACAGTCTTTACAGAACTCATTGAACTTAAATGTATTTTATATAGTGTGTTTTCACTTTTTTTTTAATTATGATTTATACAGCCTGTGATTCCTTAATAGAGTTGGTGGGTGGCTACACTATATGGGTATGTTCACACAGCGTATTTTGGCGCATACTGTACGCGCTGCAATACGCTGGGTGTTTTTGAAGTACGTGCTGTCCAGCGCATACTTCTAAAGGACGGGGTGGCCGGCAGGGCTGTGGAGCCGGAGGCTATTTTGCAGGAGTCGGAGTCGTCATAAAAGGGACCGACTCCGACTCCCAAAATATATAATAAGTTGGTCCAGTTAGTTCGATGCGGTGCAAAGAGCAAGAGGAATTGGGTCCGGCCAGTGCTGCTGCTCCCATATCTTCAGCCTCATCACATGAGGAGTGTAATTGAAGACATGGGGCAGGCAAAGCGCTGCCCCAGGGGAAAAGATTCTGCTCCAATGTCAAACAAATTTCAGCAAAATTTTTCACCTGCTTTCAAAGAAGTAGAAGAGTTCAACCATTCATCAAAACTGACTGTGACTGAGGCAATTACTTTATACCCTGACATTTTTAGAGATATTGCCCCTGTGGTCACCGCTTTGCCTTCAACCCAAGTTAGTGTAGAGAGGCCGTTCTCTAGTCTGGAAATAATGAGATCAGATGTGAGGTCATCTATGCAGGATCTGATGTAGGCAATACTATTTCTCAGAACAAATTCAGAGACTCCACAAATGTTCCTGCAGTGTTTTGCATATTTACAATTTTTTTTGTGTCTTAAAGTCATGTCCAATAATTATATTTTACACTGACAAGCAAAATAGTAACAATGTTTTGAACTTGTGACTTTCAGACTCCATATCTCACCCTCCACTACAACTTTGAGGCTACTGTAATTTTATATACAGTCATCTTACCTATCTTATACATAAATTTGACTTGCAAGTATTTAGCATCTGTTTAGTTCTGCAGGTTCTTTCCTGTAACTGCATTGTTACCGGTTTGCTCCTAAAAATCAAAGTGTTAATTTTTATTATTTTGTTAGTATTTGGGAAATCCCCCCTTTGGCTTTCAGCTCTGCCTGAATCCTTCTGGGCTCTGAATCAGATTCAAGCATATCTTGAACAAAATCTGATCCCAGGTCTCTTCTACACATTCCCAATGTTGGTGCCGACTGGACTTGGGTACAAATACAGATTTTTCTTCAACTCTTCCCAAAAGTGTTCAAAAGATCAAAACATTGTTACCCTTTTGCTTGTCAGTGTTTCTCTACCTAAATAGCTTGATTATTGTATCATAAGGTGATAAACAGCCTGATGTTACCATTTTACTACAGTAAAGTTATCACTTAAACATGCGCCATGTATGAGGGAGTCAGGAGTCGGAGGTTTGGGAAATTGAGGAGTCGGGACTTCGGCTTGCCGATTCCACAGCCCTGGTGGCCGGCCACATTCACTTTCACTAGCAGCAGCACTTCTCTCCCCAGCATATAATACGATCGGATTGTAGGCCGGGGGAGGAAAGACGTAATTCATAGTTCTCTATGAGAGCTATGAATAACCGTAATTGCGTGGCACATTTTGGCTGTATTAAAGCGCAAATACGCAGTGAAATGCACGCCACAATTACGGTGTGTGAACATACCCTAATAGCGACGGCCTCCCGACTAGTGCACATACCCAGTAGGGAATTACTAGTTGGGCATGCGTACTAGTCAGGAGGCCTTTGCTTTTATACTGTAGCTGACCACCGCCCACCCTGAACACAGTGTAAGGGGCCGTTCACACGGCTTATTTCGTCGCGGCTTGGCGCCGTACTGCGCTCCCTATTTGTGCTGCAGTACCGTGCCAATCTGTCGCTGTAATTACGGTAATCCACCGCTCTCATAGAGAACAGTGGATTCCGTCGCTCCTACCCGCTCGGCGAATCGGCCGGGCGGGGAGAAACTGACATGCCCATTATCCAGGCGCAATACGCGCCGTGGATAATGTAAGTCTATGGGGCTGGCGGGCCGCGCCCCCGCCCGCGCCCCTTATTCTAGCTGGAATTGCGAGCGCAATCCGGCTCACAATTACGGCTTGAATAAGCCGTCTGAACGAGGGCTAACACTACTGTGTATAGTGTGATGTTGTGTTCAGGGAGGGCGGTGGAGGCTACACTATAAAAGTACCAGCCTTTTGTCTAGCATGCCCAGTAGATAATTATCTGCTGGGCATGCTAGCTAGTCAGCAGGCCGGCACCTTTATAGTGTAGCTGCCACTGCCCTCCCTGAACAAAACATCACACTATACAAAGTAATGTTACACTGTGTTCTGGAAGGGTGGTTGCTGGCAACACTTCAGAAGCGATGCCCTGCTGACTAAGGGTATATTCACACGGATTAAATTGCCGCGCATTTCAGCGCGTATTGTGCTTTATAAGCAGCAAAACGTGTAGAATGCTATGGGCTACACGTCGTATCCCCGCGTGCACAATACAATCGTATTGTATGCGCGGGGGCAGAAATGACTTTGTCTAACCCCGGAAGGGAAGATCTCTCCTTTAGGAGAGCCCGAACCGGGGCTTTGTACAGTTTGTTTTGCCTTTTAGCCCTCAAACTTGCATCGGGCATATCACAAGGCATTATGGGAAAGGGGGAGAAGCCCACAGGCGCCCTTGTTGGTTGTAACAATCCCAATTTGCTTTTGCCCCCACGGTCTTGGGGAAAAAAAAAGGATTTTTTAGCCAACCCCAGTACTTCATCTGCAGACAACGCTTTTTCGGGTTTTTGTCCCCTTCATGCAGGGGCAGAGCGATACTGGCTGGCTGTGTGGGAGGCATCGGGTAGCTCAGGAAGGGAAGATCTCTCTTTAAGGAGAGCACCGAACCCCTTAAACCCTGCCTACAGCTTTCCACAGCATCGCTCCTCCCCTACCACTTTTACTGTCTGCAGGTTATAGGGGGAAGCAGAAGGAAGTTACCCAACTGCAAAATTAGACTACACACAGAATTAGTATAACTAGCAAATTATAGTGACTTCTGGAGAAGGTTCTTTGATCCAGAGATTTATTCTAATTGCCAGACTTAAAACTAGGAAGGATTTTTTCCCCCTTAAGATGAGGACAGTTGGCTTTCACCTCATAGGGATTTTTAACCAAATTTTTTGGATAAAAAAATTTTGAAAAAATAGGCAAAATAAAATGGACGAGTTTTTTTCCCAGTCTAAAATTATGTAATATGTAACAATGGATACACAGGAGATCAATACAGGAGGACTTATATTATAATAAATGCTATTTTCAAATTTGCATTACTTTTACTTGAACTGATGAAAAAGTGGTTGCAAGAGGGGCTTCATTTAATCCAAAAGAAGGTTCCAATAGTAAAATCATGAAAAAATTCTAATTGAACAAGTATGAAACCCTTCCCTTTTCCAAATTTCATGATCTTGTTTGAAATCTAAAATTTAAAAATATTCCTCACTGCATTTTGGAGCTCTGGAGCGGGGGGTCATTTCTAGGTTTCCTTTAAGGCCAAGCAAAGCAGGAACCAAGATGAACACTTCGTAAATTTCTTAACACCCCATGCTATTGGAAGAAAAAAACAAAATTGAAAAATGTTTTCTTTTTTAAATAATTGGAAAAAATATAAAAAGTAAATCAATAGAAAAAAGAACCTGAAAAAGGGCTTTTTTGTTGAAGTATGTGGGGAAAATTTTTAAAACCCTTATTATATGAAATTTGGGAATACAGCAATCACCCCTAATGCATTGAAAGGTCGAGTGGTTTTTATCAGTTTTTTTGCATTTGTGCACCCCTCCCCTTTTGTTTTTCCGGGTTTTCGCATAGGGTGTGAACTGGTAACTTATCCAATGTGCAGTTTTTTGTTATTCAGTTGTCCTTAGTGGATGGGTGTGGAGAAATTGTTCTTAGTTTTTGCACCGTTTATTTCCCCCTTGAAGCATGGGGTTTAAAATTTGCCTCCTATGGGAATTTTCATTGCCACCAATGAGCTGCAAGTATGGCCTTGCATCTGTGTTTTTATGTGTGGCAATTATCTGTTCATCTTATTTTGTCTATACTGTTTTAGTTGCTTGCAGTTTATCATCATAAATCTGTGATGGTTGGGGAAAGGCTGCACTAAAAAAAAAAACCCATAAAAAAACCCGTCACATTATTATGACCACTTCCTACTTTTGTAGCTAATGAAGGAAGTCATGTGTTGTGAGCTGGCTTGGTGGCTAAACACAGTGGATAATAGGGTGTCTACAAATATATCTCTCGTTGCCATCTTGGGTAAAAGGGATGATTTATCAAAATTGCAAAAAGGGAGACATATGTGGTAAAGTTATGGGGAGTGGGCAAAGGCCCCCCCCATTGTGAATAAGTTGGGAAAAAATGTGGGGTCACTACAAGCCCCAATGGGGTTTGAGGTAAAAAAATTTGGGTATAAAGGTGCCAAAGGGGGCGGGCCAACCACACACGGGCAATTTTCCATCCAAAAAAACCAAAGGGGTGCTTTTGGGGTGTCTAAAAAAAGGCAAACCTCAAAAATGCGGGCCCCCCCAACTGTTGGGAAAATACAACTCCCATCATCATTTATATAATCTTTAAAAAAATGGGGAATGGGGGGTTGAAGTTTCCCCCAAAAGGAACGCCCCGTTTGAGGATGCCTGATCTAAAACAACAATTCAGATAACCCTACTGCGGAAATCCCAACTGGTATTTGGTCTTTTTTGGAACATATGGGGACGGCTTTTTTCCGCGGTTTGCGGATTCTCCCATCCCCCTTCGCACCCACATGTTCATGTTCTGTCCAAAAACCAGGTGGAAGAATGCACATGTTCTAAGTTTCTTGGACCGTTGGCGATGTAAAAAAAATGTCCGGCGGAAAATCCCTGCAGTGGGGACTACTACACGGATTTTCCATTGAAGTCTATGGGGGAGCATTGCTTGTCGGTCTTCAGACGGTTTGTAAACCATGCAGAGCGCGCAGCTGCACAAGTGGAGAGCATCCCATCAGCGTCAGCCAGGTCTCTGCTGAAAAGGCAGGGACAGTTTTTTACCATCCCTGTCTTCTTGATTGTTGTATATACAGAGCTCAATGAGCGCTGTATATACACATATGCACTGTTTATCCCGGCTTCCTCTTTCAGGGGCTTGGTAACTGTTGATGCTTCAGATAGGCTCTGCAGTGACTTCAAGGGGTGTTTTCCCTCTATATTTCTCCTAACATATCAGTTCCAAGGGAAATCAGTATTATAAAATCAGTTATATAAAAAAGGGGGGAAAATCCACATAAAAGAAAATAGAAAAAAAAAAGCCAGCAACCCAAACTGCAACTTGCAGCTTCGTCCCCAACAACTCAGGGCTTGTCCCCAAGGCATGTGTTTTCAGTCAGATTTAGAGTATGTTCACACAGCGTTTTTGAATATCATTTTGGATCCGTGTTGGACCCAAAAATCGTAGCGTCGATCAGATCCAACACGCATCCAAACACGCAGCTGCGAGTTTGGATGTGTGTTGGATGCAGCAGGATCGCACCCTATAGTTTATTATAGGGCTCCTGCTGCGTCTTTCGCTCCAAGAACTGACATGTCAATTCTTGGAACAGATATGAAGGACGGATCCGACAGACGCAAAATAAATCCGCATAGGTGATCACTCATGTGAACAGCGACACGTGTTTTACATTGCCAGCAATGTAAAACACACTGCTCATTGTTAGATAAATGTTTGGGTCCATCTACTCTAGACGAACCCAAACACGCATCCAAAAGCATATGTTGACACGGACCCACACGCCATGTGAACATACCTTTACAGACGGTTTTTAGATTTGAAAGACAACTGTAAACTGACTGTCAAACTTTTAACTTGATTGAAAATCCATACAGCAGTCCACATTGCAATCCGAGCGGTATTTTGTCTTTGCCGTGTGAACGCACTCTAACACTTTGTATCACCAATATCCAAGTCCGTGACGGAAAAGTGACACAATAACACGACTTATTTTAGTGCCACTTTTACTGTTAAAAAATGTTAAAAATTATGTTTTTCACATTCTTTATTAAATATTTTCCTTCATATTATAAAAAAAATGTAAAAATAATCCTAAAAAAGGGGAAAAAATTAGTAGAATAAAGTGAGAAAAAGAATTAGAACTTTCAAGCCCAAGCTTGAAAAAAGGAAAATGTGTCTGGTTGGAAAAGGGGGAGGGTTGTTTAAAGGGACTGATCATAAATGGCTTATAGTAAAGATCATCTTCAGAGGACAGAGAACCAGACTTCCACTGAAGTAACAAATAGCAACTATGGTACAGGATTGCACCTCAACTACCTCTTTAATATTACCAAAAGGTGTCCAATATTCTCCATTATTAACAAAAAAACTTGCAGATAAATGAAATAATACACACATACACTGATAAAATAACTAAGATCTATGGATTTTTTTAACAGATTAAGCCCATTTTTATAAAACATTAAAAAAAAAAAAACCACAGAAAAACAAAAAAGGGGTTTTTGCCAAAAAGAAAATTGACGTGGGAAGTTGCAATGAAATAACTTTTTTCACCATTCTTTTTTTAAACTTTCTGCACCTTTTTTTTCTTATCTGCGCCTTTAGTGATCCTTGTTTACATCTCGCTCCGGGGGTAGAAACGGGGCTGAAGCGCCTAGCCGGTCCACATGCTCGACATCACTTTCTCAGACAGCTACTGAGTGTTCAAAACCCCAGATGCTGCTTCTACTCCTGTCCTCGACTCCCTTTATAAAAATCAAAAAGTCAAATAAATTAAAAAAAAACCCCAAAAAATTTTGTGCTTTAAAAAAGAAAATAAAATCCACAGGTTTGGTTTTGAAAGGATTTGAACCAAGGACCTTGTCCCTGGAGGCAAAAAAGTTTTACCTCTGGCTACAATGTAGCTACTTACAGTTCAAAAAAACAAAAGAGTTGGTAATTACCCTTGGGTCACTTAGCAATTAAAACAAATCACCCACCCCCCCCTTCTGAGCACACAGATGAAAGTGATGCAGGGGCATGAAATAATTGGGAAAAAAACCCCTTTCCTGGTGAAGGGAGTAGGAAATTCAAAAAGGGATTTTGTGACTTATTCGGGCCCCCCCCCAAAGCTTCTGTATGAAAAATTGGTACCAATTAGTCACAAACATATACATCTTTATACAGACCTGTACGATGTCTAGCACCATTCCAGCAGACACCGTTCCAAATCCTGCTAGGAGGAATGGCACAAGGATTTGGAGCGCCATAGTAAAGCTAGATTCTTTTGGCAGTTTTTTGCTTCCCTCAAGGAGGGCGTCAGTGGCCCCATCGCCAGTTTCCCTACGTCCTGCAAAATTAACCTGTTTGGGAAGATCCCCCTCCCATCACATAATCATGGTCATGCTTGTACTGCAAAGGTTCGAGCAGTGTGGGCCATTCCCAAGATAGCTTGGCTCAGAGAAGTGATGGTACTCAAGATGCTGGTCAGCTCGGAGGTTAAAACTATGTCCTGTTGGCGACAAGCCATTGATCTTCTTCAGTCTGTCCTCCTGGCCTTTGTGGCACACTAGAGGAACCATGCTCGGGGAGAAGGGGAAAGGAACTTTCAGATTGAAGGGATTTCAAGAAACTTTTCCATCGATGGTTGTCATCGGTGAATTCTTTTTGGGGAGCCCTTTTTGTCACTAATTTCTGCTGCAATTTTTCTTTCAGAAACGGAGAAAACCTGTTGAGCTGGTCCCTGGAAGCACACAAGAAGAAACAGTGAAGTTACACGAAGAGTCCAATGGTCTGCATTCGCGAGGGGAAACCTTTTTTTAGTCCAAGGGTCAAGTTTCACCTACTGGCCCTTTTAACGCTAATCAAATGTTGCTTTTCTCAGTTTGACTACATGGACACAAGTAGACAGTTGAACTGTTTGACGGCCCATCACCGTTTTATCTACAGACTTGGAATATGTTGGTGCTGAAGCATTGCTCTAGAGGTTACCAAACTTATTTGGCTTACTATTCCGGTTTCAGAAAAAAATTACTTGCCGCCACCCTGGACATCTACCTTCCTTCATACAGAAGGTGCACATGGCCCTCCCCAAAGAGAACATTACACCACTATGTTCAGACGTTCCAATAGAAGAGGGCAATGTGCCCCCTTATGTAGTAGTGCAGCCCCTGAATATGGCAGGGAGGGCGGGTTTGTTCTTCTAAAAGGGGGGCCCTCCTATTTGCAGGATCTGCCCAGCCGCCTCCCTAAGGGCCCTTTTCCCAAGGGTTTAAAAACCAGGCGTTTTTTCGTCTTTTAATTATGCTGGAGTCCCCTATTGGGGCTGAAAACGTCCGGGCCCCTTACGTAACCACAGTTTCATGAGAACATGATTACTTTCCCCTCCCCCTGTGGGCGATACCCCAGGGGGAGATTTAATAGGTAATTTTCTAGCGGGATAAAATCCGCTAGTAATATTGTCAGGGGCCCGGGCGAAGGGCCGGCCCCCGCCCCCCCCGCCCCCCCCCCCCCCCCAAAAAGGCGTAATTGCGTCCCCCCTTTTTAAGCCGTGTAAATAGCTAACAGAGAAAGGGTCCCCAAAATTCACCCTAATGGGCACAAGGGGTTTCCCCCATCCCCCAAAATTCAGCTCGGCTGTTGCCCATCTTTAAAGGGCTCCTCCACGCGGCAACTGTTCTAGAATCCGACCAGTATTTTACAATCGGTTTTTGTTTGTTAACCGTGTGTTTTTATGCTGATTTTGCGGCTGGTTTTCGGATTTCAACCAGCCCATTGACATTGACCCGTACTATAATCCATTGTTTGCAAGTGAAATACAAGCACTTTCTCCCTGGCATTTTCAAAAATGTATTGTACGAGCAGGGAGAGGAGGGGTAATCCAAAGTTCTCTTAAAAATATGGGTTACCAAATTTCGGTGCGCCCCTCGCCCGTATTAGAGCGCAAAATGCGGCGCAATGGGGAAATACGCCGTTGAACAACCTTTGGGATGTTTTTGTCACATTTCCCCCGGGTAACCCATCCATGTGGGCCCAGAGAATGCCGCAAACCAACGGATCCACATCTACTTGGGTAGGGCTCACGTCAGCTTCTTAAAGGAATGCGATTTCAATAATCAGTAAACAAGGGCCCAAAGTCCTCTACTTTTTTAATAAACAACCAAAAAAGGATAGCTTTCTTGCCAGCAAAAAAGTAGGAAAAATCATGAACAGACAATTTCAGAGACACAGCGAATGTGATATTAAATTCAGAAAAAAGTTAATAAAAATTTTTAAAAAAGTTAAAGCAACACAGTATTTAGCATCTTATTTTAGCTTGCAATACAGGGATATCGTCTAAAAAATGAGCAACAGATTTTTATTTGTTAGGTGTCAGAAGTAAAAAAAACTTCATGGGCTCCCCAACCCAATCTTAAAAAGAATGTTTTTAAATCTGGTTGCTTTGACTACAAAAATACAAATAAAATGAAGATTTAAAATAGAAACAAAAAAAAAAGGATCTTTGGAGGCTATATTTGAATGTAGTGTCAGGGCAATGGATGTTGTAATTCCTCTATATGATCCCCAAACTTTTGCAGTGCACCCCATGATGTACGGGAAAGTCAATCTTGTGGGGGAACCAAAAAAACTGCAGGGACGGTAAACGAAAAAATGAACACATGATAACCTCTCAATAGCACCTATAGAAGAGCTGCTCGCAACCCCGCCAAACACTTTTAAAAAAAACACGGTCCCCAATGCACACACTTAGCACAGCAAACAATAGCATGAACCTTGACTTCAGGAAACCACAAGACAATTTCCCCCCGACCTATGAATACTATCAAACAGTTTGTGAAAACCATCCAATGACAAAGGATTCTTTCCAAAGTCCCAAGGACAAACACTATGAAATTTTCCCCTTCCTGAACACTTCACATGACCCAGAAAGAGGGATAGCCAAACTAGTGCCAACCAATGGAAAACAAAATCTTCCCGAAAATAAGACAGCTTCTTATATTAATTTTTGCTCCTATAGATGTCTTATTTTTAGGGGATGTCTTATTTTTCCACAAATAATTTATAGCATGCTATACTTGTGTGTGTATTATATATATATTAAATATATATAAAATATATCATATAAATATATATATATATATATATATATATATATAAATATCTAGTTTAGAGTCACAAACTATAGGATATATTTATGTAAAGGACATTTTAGGCAGCTGCAGTGAATTATCTCAAAGGATGGGCAAAAGTTACATGCTGGGACTTGGTAGAACTAGAAGTCCCAGCATGCCCCATCAGCCATCCTGTGAGATGTGTGTGTCAGTATCATTGCACTGTTCTCCCTCCTCTTCCCTCTGTTACTTACATGTACTTTATGTCTACACTCCTTTGGATGTTCGGGACCTGTGGTGACATCAGTCACATGACCTCCCTTCAAAGGTGCTTCAACCCTATAATGATTTCCCACTATGTCTTATTTTCGGGGGGTGTTTTAAAATTAGGAATCAACAAAATCTCTGCTATGTCTTACTTTCGGGGGTGTCTTATTTTCGGGGAAACACGGTAGCTGTGGTGTTTAAAGAGAACCTGTCACATTGAAAATGCTATCTGATCTGCTCATAACATATTAAGGAGCAGGGGGATCTCAGCAGACTGATATAGACATATACATGATATATATGTATTCAGACCCCTTTACATTTTTCACTCTTTAATTGCAGCCATTTGGTAAGATCAAAAAAGTTAATTTTTTTGCTCATTAATGTACACTCTGCTCCCCATCTTGAAAGAAAAAAACTGAAATGTAGATTTTTTTTGCAAATTTCTTAAACAAGAAAAACTGAAATATCACATAATTATTCAAACCCTTTCCTGTGACACTCATATTAAACTCAAATGCTGTCCATTTCCTTCTGATCTTCCTTGAGATGGTTCTACTCCTTCATTGGAGTCCAGCTTTGTTTAATTAAACTGACTGGACTTGATTAGGAAAAGCACACACCTGTCATTATATAAGACCTCACCAGCTCACAGTGCATGTCAGAGCACATGAGAATCATGAGGTCTAAGGAACTGCCCAAGGAGTTCAGAGACAGAATTGTGGCAAATAGTCTCGAAAAAATGGGAATCTAGCAAGAGAACAAAGAGTGACTTTTAATAACTATATTTACTATTTTGCCATAGGCAAACACACTCTTTAAGTTCTCAATCTATAAAGCACTAAAACTTAACTTTTATTATATATAACACTTAACCTCGATACACACTATTTTAAAAACCTTATTTCTAACCTCTCAGTTCAGGAGTTATTCCTTCACAATTAGAAAGGGACAAACTGAGAGGTTAGAAATCAGGTTTTAAAATAGTGTGTATCGAGGTTAAGTGTTATATATATAATAAAAGTTAAGTTTTAGTGCTTTATAGATTGAGAACAGATACAGTTTAAGTATGCCTATGGCAAAATAGTAAATATAGAATTGTGGCAAGGCACAGATCTGGTCAAGGTTACAAAAGAATTTCTGCAGCACTCAAGGCTCCTAAGAGAACAGTGACCTCCATAATCCTTAAATTGAAGAAGTTTGAGACACCACAACTCTTCCTCGACCTGGCCGTCCAGCCAAACTAAGCAATCGTGGGAGAAGAGCCTTTGTGAGAGAGGTAAAGAAGAACCCCAAGATCACTGAGGCTGAGCTACAGAGATGCAGTAGGTAGATGTAAGAAAGTTCCACAGAGTCAACTATCACTGCAGCCCTCCACCAGTCGGGGCTTTATGGCAGAGTGTGCCGACGGAACCCCCTCCTCAGTGCAAGACATATAAAACCTACATACAGTTTGCAAAAAAACACATGAAGGATCCCAGACTATGAGAAATAAGATTCTCTGGTCTGATGAGACGAAGATTGAACTTTTTGGTGTTGATTGTAAGCGGTGGAGAAAACCAAGCACTGCTCATCACCTGCCCAATACAATCCCAACAGTGAAACATGGTGGTGGCAGCATCATGCTATGGGGAGTGTTTTTCAGCTGCAGGGACAGGACGACTGGTTGCAATTGAAGGAAAGATGAATGCAACCAAGTACAGAATCATCCTGGATAAAAACTTTCAGAGTGCTCTGGACCCCAGACTGGGACGAAGGTTCATCTTCCAACAAGACAATGACCCAAGCACACAGCTAAAATAACACAGCAGTGGCTTCAGAACAACTCTGTGCCCATTCTTGACCGGTCCAGCCAGAGCCTTGACCTAAACCCAATTGAGCATCTTTGGAGAGACTTGAAAATGGCTGTTCACCAACGTTCACCATCCAACCTGAGTGAACTGGAGAGGATCTGCAAGGAAGAATGGCAGAGGATCCCTAAATCCAGCTGTGAGAAACTTCATCATTCCCAAGAAGACTCATGCTGTACTAGCTCAAAAGGGTGCTTCTACTCAATCCTGAGCAAAGGCTCTGAATACTTTATGAAACCATGTAATATTTCAGTTTTTCTTGTTTAATAAAGTTGCAAAAATATCTACATTTCAGTTTTTTTCTTTCAAACTGGGGTGCAGAGTGTACATTAATGAGCAAAAAAATTTAATTTTTGGATCTTACCAAATGGCTGCAACGAAAGAAAGAGTGAAAAATTAAAGGGGTCTGAATACATTCCATACCCACTGTAGTTTTGTGGGGAAATATTCAGTAGAATTTGTATTTTATTTATTAAAAATCCTTACTTGTTCTTAGTTAAGGAGTCCAGTGGGCGGTGTTATCAGTGATTGACCTCCTTCCTTCTATGAGTGTTTATACAGAGATGGCTGTCAGTCACTGATAAGACCGTCCACTGGACTCCTTAAGGCATAAAAAAGTAGGGACTTTAATGAATAAAATACAAATACTACTGAATCTTTCCCCAGAGAACTATATATCGGTCTGCTCAGCTCCTCCTGCTTTGTAACATGCTGCCTACAGATCAGTTAGCATGTTTAATGTGACCGGTTCCCTTTAAGGGGACCTCTTTAACCCCTTACCAACATTGGATGTATGATTGTGTCTTAATGCCATAAAGGGGCTTTGCAGCGGGATCCCGCTATATAGCCTGCGGGTGGTAGCTGCTAATTTCTATGTAGGTGGAAAAATAAAAAAAGGTATGGCTCTGGAAAGACGAGGAGGAAAAAACAAACGTGAAAAAAAATAGGCCTCGGCGTTAAGGGGTTGAATGCCAAAAATGTAGAAACTGAGATGAAACAAAATGTTTCACTGTTGGAGGATGAAGCCTTTTTATGTTTCTATCTTTTTTTATCTATCGATTTTTATGTCTAAAGACCCTTTTTTGCTTCTAACAATACTTTCTTTTTTTCTTTTACACAGAACTTTCTCCAATACTGTAGCTAGGATTTCTTTCCCCCGGGGCTAGCTGTTTATCCTGCTTTCTCCGTTGTCTCTCTGTAATTTTCCCATGTTTCTTCCTCCTTCCTTGTCTTTCAACTTCTTTCTCTCGCTTTGCATATTCAGAGAGTTTATCCAAGGAGCACATGGCTTCTGAATTTAATAAGAATTTAGAGGGTAAATAGCTGGTGTATATCCTCTTAGTGACAGGCCTATATTAGCCCTAAATGATTTTTTTTTTACTTTTTTTCTCCTATTGTCGCATTACAAGACCCGGAACTTTATTTTTTTCTGTCGACAGAAGACATATTACGGCTTGCTGTTTGTGGAGTGTTCTTTTCTATTGGCTCCATTTTGAAATACGGTACATATAAACTTATTGATTAACTTTTTTGACTCTGGAGAAATGGAAAAATAGCAATCCTGTTATTGTTTTTTCCCATCGGTGTACTTTGTTCACTGTGCAGTAAAAATACTATAACTTTATTCTCTGGATCAATGGATCATATCTTTTTACTTTTGCACAACAAAAAAACTTTTTTTTATTTTATTATTAAAGCTGTACGAGTTCTTATTTTGCATGGAAAGACTTAGGCCATGTCCCCGGTTTTGCAGACCGTCTAAAAAAACAGCCGCAAACTAGCACAACAGGCTCCTATGGAAAACCTGTGCAGCAGTCCTCACTGCACGGGTTTTCTGCCCAGCTGTTTTTCCGCTAGTGGGCTGGCCGAAGGACCTTCAACATGCACATTCTTCGGTCCGGTTTTCGGATGGAATATGTGCAAGTGAAAGTGAAGGGCTTTTCTCCTCTCATCGCGGAGGAAAGCCGTCCCTCCTGCAGCCGTCTGCATGGCACACAAACCGGACAAATACCTGTCGGATAAACCAACCGGCATTTGTCCATTGCCGTGTAAACAGGCCCTTATTGTTTTCCGTAGCTAGTGAGTAAAAGAAAGTGAAAGTGGTATTTTTTTTAACACAAGATTGTTTTTTTTATTTCTATCATTAAAGGGGTTTTGTCACCACAATGACTAGCTTTTAACAAGTAGGGAAATTTAAATAAAAACTATGACCAAGTACATAGCTGTTCCGACTTTGCTTTGTTCAGGAGAAAAAGAAGATTTCATCTACTTCGAGTGTACACAAGTTCTCCAGGTTACTGACCACCTTTTTGTGAAAAAACACAAAAACATAGTTTTAGGAAAAATCAACTTATCACTGCAAAAGCAATTTCCCAACTAAAATATAACTTTTAATAAATACCATTAAAATGACATATATAATGTTTCCCCATTAGTGATAAATTACAATCAAGTTCCAAGAGAAAAAAAACCGTTAGGCTATGTTCACAAGGCATAATTGTGGTGCAGACAGTATGCATCGCAAAACACCGGGTACTATGGGAGTTGCGCTGACCAGCGTGTATTCCCAAAGCACTGGGGGGCGGCAGCCCGCCGGCCCCATTGACATGCAGTATTCATGGCGCGTAATCGCCGTGAATAATTGACATGTCACTTATCTCCCCGCGGGTAAAGTACGATCATATTGTACGCGCAGGGGGACTAGGCGTAATCCATAGTTCTCTATGAGAGCTATGGATTACCATAATTATGGGGAGCATTTCCCCGCGTATTAAGTGCAGTACACCGCGAAATACGCGGCGAAATGCGCTCCAAAATAAGCCGTGTGAACGTACACTTAATGGTAGAATCAGAAGACTAGAAGATAAAGAACGTCAAACACTCACAATTCGGAGATACGAGTGGGAGGACATCATCAAATCCTGGTTGCTGAATAATGATCCACTGATGTCTACCCAAAAAGAATCAATTGATAATCATATATTGTGTCATCATACATTTTGGGTAACAGCATACGTTGATTTATCATTGCTATTCCTGCTGCCCACTTATATTTTTGTGCCACTTAATGCACCTATAATTTTATCTTTTTTAGTCACATTGCCCCCCAGGAAACTTCCATTTTTGGGGAAGGGGGAAACAGTCGGGAAAATATTTTTTTTATTTACTATTTTGTTGTACTTTTTTGATTTAGGGCTTTATAGGGAGTCTCTTCATTAGTGGAGCTGCCCTTTTCAGGGCGATGACCCCGCTGTTAGGCAGGGTTAGAGGAGGTACAGTATAGCTATCCCCCCTCCCCTCCTGTTGTTCTCCCTTTTGTATATTTATAGCCATAAGATACATGTATATGATCAATTGATTCTTTTTGGGTAGACATAAGTGGATCATTTTAAAGAAACTTTTTTTGATGTCCCCCCCCACCGATCTTCAATTGTGAGTTTTAAATGTTTTTTCATCTTCTAGTCTTCTTTTCTACCATTAACAACTCTCCCAAACCTCTCTTTGCCCCAAAAGCTCCAAACTGACTGGGGGCGAGCCCTTCCCCATGCCAAACCCTTACCCTTTACATAGGACTTGTAAACTCCAAACCAAGGGTTTTTTCCCCCACATTTCGCCGCTTTTTAAAATACTTGGTTCCCAAGTATATACTGTGTGACGGTGAATGATACCGTTAAAAAAGGTACTTTCTTGTTCCGAAAAAATAAAAGCCCCCCCAAATGTCATGAAAATTTGGAAAAAATAAAAAAGTTTTTTAGCCCCTTGAAAAGGCGGGAGGAAAAAAAAGGAATTTGTTTAAAAAAAAAAATTGTGCTTTTTTAAAAGGGGGGTTGCCCTCACTAAAAGGGTTTGGTTTTTTATTTTTAAAACCAAGTTACTTTGGGAAAATAAAATGTCCATTCCCAAAATTGCCCCCAATCTATTCCTGGCTATCCCCCTCCCCCCGAAAGGGGCTGCTTCGGGCCCCCTCGGCCCCGCAAAAAGGCAACAGACCCTGTTTGACGGGTTCCCCAATAGGGCTGCCAGCGCTGGGCACTATAGCTACGGGACCGGGGTTTTCCTCACCCAGTTTCTTTTTCTACGGGCTAGTATTGGGCCGAAAAAGCCCAGTAAACACAAACCCCTGAAATTCAAACCCTTAAACCAAAAAACGGGAAACTGAAGCAAGATCAAATAGTGGAGAAAACCCCCTTTTAAAGGGGGGGTTGAATTGGTCCCACCACCAGCAGATTTTTTGGGAAAATCTCAGAAACCCCTTTAGTTAATACCCCAAAATTAAAAAAAAATTTAATAAAACTTTTAAAAATTTTTATTTAACCCCTTTTTATTTGGGCTGCAGTTCCCCATTTCCTGTATCAAAGGGAACATTTCTAAAAAAGAGCAAAAGGTCTAGGGGAAAGGGGGTGACCCACTTTTTTTAAACTTTAAACCCAAAAAACAAAACTATCGTTTGGTATAAAACAACAAAAATTTTTTCCCATCCATAAAAGTGATAACTGAATAGGGACAAAAAAAGGATTTGAAAAAAAGAAACTGGGAAATTTTTTAAGAAAAAAAAAGTCATGCCAAGCTAAAGAAAAACCCCAAAATTTAAAAGGAAGCACTTAAAAAAAAAACTAACTGAAAAAAAAAAATAACTGAACAGGAACCACTTGTTGTCTATACTGGTTTCATACAGGAGTCCCAGTGAGTTGTAACACATGAACAGTTCCTATTCTATATGGAGTATAGTTCTGTCTGAGAAAATACAGGAGGTAACCGCAACTATAATAATAAGGGCTATAGTTATTAGAAAGTGGCACGTCCAGTTTCTGGAAACAAGTTCAGATAAAAAAATAAGCTCCAAAAAGTGTGGCCAAAGGTTTTTGGTGGGACAGCATCTGCTGTTTTTGGCACGTGCACAGTATTACACTGTTTAATGACGGCAAAACTATTTGCATTGCTTTAAAAGCAATTCCCCCTTTTACTTTTGATGCGACAGATATTTGGAATCCGTCCTATTTACTTTGTGTACAAGACGTCCATTCACAAACCGTTCCGTTTCACCGAACTGCAACACCCAACCCCTGTAAAAGTCTCCCTCTATATTTTTAAAAGGTCAAGCAAAAAAGAAAAATTTATCACCACGGCCTGTGCTTTTAAATTCATTAAGGGCCGTTATTTATACAGGCATTTATGGAGCAAAGCCAGCCCGTCTAACAACTACAGAACTACGGTTAAAAACCTCTCATGACCTATTGCACAACTGGGTTTATTTGTCTCCGATCTGCCAAAGAGGAACTGAAAAAGCGTATAAACCTTGCTAAAACCACACATAAAAGTGATGGAGGAAATACTGGTGGCGTATTATGCTAATGCAATTACACCCATTGTCTCATGAAAAGAATGGCACTCAAGCCGAGTACCATATTTATTATCACAATGTCCATAGACAATTAGTGGACCCACTGGATTATTAAAAGCATTGCCATATGGCCTATGGAAAAGCACACAGCATAAATATAAGGCTATGTTCACACAATGTATTGTGGGCTATAGTTGGTGAATACATTGTGCCCTTTTGGGGGGGGCTACTCCACGGCGGGGGGGGGGGGGGCGGAACTGTCCGCCCGCCAGCCCCATAGATATGCATTACTCACGACACGTAATCGCCGCAAGTAATTGACATGTCACTTATCTCCCCATGCATACAATACGATTGCATTGTGCGAGTGGGGAGAGGAGGCGTAATCCATAGTTTCCTATGAGAACTATGGATCACCGTAATTTTGGCATGCATTTTGCTCGTATTAGGGCGCGAATACGTGGCGAAATGAGCGCCGAAATTACCCCGTGTGAACAAAAGCCAAGGGCAAAATTCTCAGTTTTCTGACGTGTCCTTCACATTTTAGGATGCAAGTTTCACCATTTGTAGGACCCAGATTAACGCTACTCATAAGGGTAAGATGTGTATAATATTGAGTTTTCCGTATGCAATGCAGTAAAATACATACAGGTCACTTTTTTCTATACACAGCCCAGATTTGAAATCCACATTGGTAGAAATATGCACTATGGTCCATAAAGGGAAGTACAGGGCATATTCACATTAAAAAAAACAATGAGAACATTGCAATCCATGTAGTTTCAGGTTTAGAACAATAGGGATTTTGGGCATTTATCTTCAGACATAGGGGCCCAACCCTAATTCTACCTGGTGAGGCGCTAGCACCCAGGCAGAGAATAAATAGAGGAGAGCATGCCGGCTTGCTCGATTACAGTGGTTCCTCAACATAAAATATTAATTGATTCTAAGATGACCATTGTATTTTGAATTCACAACTCTATGGAAAATGGGTAGATGGTTCTGATGTCAGCCAACATAATGCAAAATGAAGATTAAATTAAAATAAGCAGAAAATCCAGATTCCTTACAGATAACACCAGAAAGAGCTGCTGGAAGTCACTTTCTATGAAACTTTGTATGTCGAGGACTGGAGCTTCTTTAGGTCATGTACTTTATACACAATGTACAAGAGAAAAAGAAAATGGGGCCCTCACCTGGTGCCAAAATGAGATGCTCATTCTGGCACCTGTAAAGAGCTGTACAGAACATGTAGTACCGCACTGTATCGTAGAGAGGCCCTACTAAACCACCAATCACTGCATGCACTGCACTAATACAGATGGCTTACAAGTTCAATGTTCATAATTGGTTGGGTCTCCGATCAATCTCATGAGCCACGGATTAGCAATGGCTTTGACATTGGATGGCAAGTGTTGTTTTAAGATAAAACGTCCAAGGAAAGACCACTGAATGGTGAAAATATTATATCCTGAAGTCAATGGACCTCTGTACTTCCAAAACACACAGAGATGTGAATGAAGGGATGCACATATGTGCAGCCAATGTTTCATCCAAATTGTGCCTCACCTACTAGGACAAGGATTGGGAGTCTCTTGTTATGGATATAGGTGTATATACTAAAACTGGGACTTTATCAAAGAAATATAAAAAGTTCCATGGATATGGCATAAACATCAAATTTTAGATTCCCACAGCAATACAGACTTTTTTGGAGAGAATCCATCCCTAATATAAAGACAGGCTGGGTACTGTTGATCAATTACAAGGTTTTGTTTTGGTTTCGTGATGTCAAAATGTGAAAAACTGTTGAACCCCATACCGACACAGTCAGTTTTGACCTCTATGAAAGAGGCCCATCTTTTTAAATCTAACGTGTGTCATTTTATACGGGAATAACTTTTTGACACTTTTACCTATCCATATGATTCAGAGATTGTTTTCTCGTGACACATTGTGCTTTAAAGAGAACCTGTCACATAGGTTGTGCCCCCCTTGCTGAGGACAGCACAAGCTAGTGTCAGACCTGCTGTTTCCAGTGCTGTGTCCCTTATTCTGTAAGATGCTGTAGTTTTCATGTATTTAATGCTCAAATCTGCAGTTTTCAGCCAGAAAAGAGTAATTCGAAGAGTTATTCAGTGTCAGTTTTTTTCAAACCCGGCCAATCGGAGGCTAGCCCCGCCCACCTCAACTGATAAACCTTTTACTTTGAATAGGTACAAACATGTGAATAACTGTCAGTGGGCGGAGCTAGTCTTTGTTGGGTGGAGCCAACACCTGCTCACGAATAAGATTTAAGGGGTAAATGCTCTAAAACTACAGCATCTTACAGAATAAGGGACACAGCGCTGGGAACAGCAGGTCTGACACTAGGGGAACAGCAAGGGGGGCACAACCTATGTGACAGGTTCCCTTTAAGTTAGAAAGAAATGTTGGTCCATACAATCCTTGTTTATTTGTGAAAACTATCAAAATGTTCAAAAACTGCGTATAAGACAGATCGTTATTCCACAAAAAATAGGTTGCAACAAGCATCTACCTTATGTCTACTGTAGGTTGGCATCATTTTTTTAAATGTCTTAATTTTTTTCATAGTTCTGAAGTGACTTATAAACATCCCCAACAAGACTCCATAATGTGAAAGTAATATATTAAGTAATATTTAAGTAATATATTCAGGGGTGTAGTGAGTATATTTACCCCACAGGTCTTTCACATTTTTTTTAGTGTGAAAAATTATTTTTTTCCCCTAACAATCTGCAATTTTAGCTAAAAGTGTTTCATTTTCAAAAGGAATCCTGGAAAAGCACCCTAAAATTTGTTAAGACAATTTCTTCTAAGTTCAGCAATATCCTATATGCGGATGTCGCACTTGCAAAGACCCCAAAGGTACCAGAACAGGTGAAACCTTCCAGAAGCAATCCCATTTTGGATTCAATACCCCTCATGGATCTCATCTAGGGGTGTATTGTGCATTTTGGACGCATGGGTGTTTCATAGTCTTTTTTTTTTTTTAGCATTGGGCCATGAAAATGGGGGGGGGGGGGGGTGGGGGTTTGTGGGAAGGGAAACGCAGTTCCACCAATGTTTTTTTGGGCTTCAATTTTACAGCGTTCGCCGTGCGATATTAATGACAGGATAACTTTACTATACGGGTTGGTACAATTACAATTATATAAATTTTATATAGTACTATTGTGTTTTATTACTCTTTACACAATAGAAATGTGTTTATAAAAAATTGCATTTTAGGTCGTCATGGTCTCAAAGCCATAACTTTTTTATTTTTCTGTATAAGGAGGCAATTATGGCTTGTTTTTTGCGACGTGAGTTGATGTTTTTATTGGTACCATTATTTGGTTCATATGACACTTTGATAGCTTTCTATCAAGGTTTTTAGGAGGTTTTTTGAACCTCCCGAACAGAAGTGGGCAGAAGGGGGCTAGAGGCTCACCTATTTCTTGTGAGTAACTAGTCTTTTTAAAATACACCTTATTCACCATGCTCACTACCTCTACCTTGCAGCCATCTGCGTCCTAATTTACCACACAGTGTTGTCCCCTGGGAATCTTATCCATATCAGCTCCTCTCTCCTTCTCTCACCTATGTATTCATCCCATACACTATTTTCCCTTTTCAACTACAACAAACCACCTGCTCACATAGTGAACCATCTACTATCACTTTTCATTCTCCTGCTTCTTGCTGCCAGGGACATCTCTCCTAACCCTGGCTCACTCTCCTGGACTGCCAATCACACCTCCTCCTCTGCTTCCCATAGAAACCCTGCTAACCTGCTTTCTACTCGTTGTACATCATTTCCTGCGCCTTTTAAATGTGCTTTGTGGAACGCCTGCTCTGTCTGTAATAAACTCACCGCTGTTCATGACCTATTCCTCTCTAAGTCCCTCAATCTCCTAGCTGTCACAGAAACATGGCTCCAGCAATCAGACACTTCCCTTGCTGCCCTCACCTGTGGTGACCTACACTTCACCCACACCCCCAGACCTGAGAACAGGCCAGCTGGAGGAGTTGACATACTTCTCTCTCCACACTGTACTTACCAAGTCGTTCCTTCTGCACCCTCCCTCACTTTCCCCTTCTTTGAGTTCCACACCCTCAGACTCTTTCAGCCATTTTCTCTCAGAGTCGCGGTTGTGTACAGACCGCCCGGCTCACCCGCCAGTTTCTGGATCATTTTGCTGTATGGCTCCCTCATTTCCTCTCTACTAAAAAGCCCACTCTGATCATGGGTGATTTCAACATACCCATAAATAAGCTCATGTCTCCTTCCACCTCTCAGTTTCTTTAACTAACCTCTTCTCTCGGCCTCTCCCAATTTACAGACTCTCCCACCCACACGGATGGGAACTTTCTTGATCTGGTCTTCTGTCGTCTCTCATCAATTTCTAACCTCACTAATTTTCCATATGCTATCTCTGATCACAACCTTATCTCCTTCACTATTACTAATTCTCACCCTTCTCTGGACACACCTGCCCATCACACTTTCAGAAATATCCGCTCCGTTAACACTCAGGAACTTATAGACACCATATAGTCCTCACTGCCCCCAATCTCCTCCCTCTCCTGTCTTGGCTGTCAAACAATATAATGAAACTCTCTCAGCCACCTTGGACATATTGGCACCACTCAAACACCATACCACCAGAGTCAGACGGCAGCAGCCTTGGCACACGTCTCAGACTCTCCTTCTGTAGCGATGTTCCACGTCTGCTGAATGTCTGAAGAAAGTCAAAGCTACCTGCAGACTTTCTCCACTATAAATGCATGCTCAGGACTTACCACACTGCCCTTCACCACGCCAAACAAGAATATTTCACCTCCCTCATCTCAACATTGCAGAAAAACCCAAAAGGTCTGTTTGACACCCTCCTCAGGCCTAAAAATCAGGCCCCTGTCACTGACCTCTGTGCTGAAGACCTGGCCACTCACTTTAAAGAGAAAATTGACAGAATCCGGCAAAACATCTCAGCTCAGACCCCAAGTAATACCCATCCTGTCCCTCACTGCACGTCCTCTAGTCTGCTCTCTGCTCTTGAACCGACGACAGAGGAAGAAGTGTCTAGGCTTCTCCTGTCTGCTCGCCCCACCACCTTCTCTAGTGACCCCATTTCCTTCCACCGTGTCCATTCTATTTCTCTGGATGTCCTCTCTCACCTAAACGCAATCTGTAACCTCTCTCCCCACTGGGATTTTTCTTCTTCCTTCAAACACGCTGTTATCACTCCTTTACTAAAAAAGCCCTCCCTGGACTCGTCCTGCGCTGCTAATTAACAACCAGTCCCTGCCCTGCCTTTCTAAACTCTTGAAACACTTGGTCTACTCTCGCCTAATCCGCCATCTCTATGCTAACTCTCTACTCGATCCTTTACAATCAAGTTTCCGCACCTCACACTCTACAGACACTGCTCTAGTTAAAGTCTCTAATAACCTCCTCACTGCTAAATCTCAGGGCAACTACTCACTGTTGCTTCTTCTGGATCTCTCTGCAGCTTTTGACACTGTTGATCACCATCTTCTCCTCAGCATGCTCAGTGCCATTGGTCTCCAGGACACCACTCTCGCTTGGTTCTCATCTTACATCTCTGACCGCTCCTTCAGTGTCTCATTTGCAGGTTCTACCCTTCCTCTTGCTGTTGGGGTTCCACAGGGATCAGTTCTTGGTCCTCTCGTCTTTTCACTCTACACAGCCATCACTGGCCAAACCATCAGCAGATCTGGCTTTCAGCACCATCTCTACGCTGATGACACCCAATTATCCACTTCTTCCAATGACATCACTACTGCTCTCCTACAAAACACCAGTGACCATCTGTCCGCTGTCTCCGACATTATGCCCTCCCTCTCCATCTTAAACTAAATCTCACTAAAACTGAACTTCCAGTCATCCCACCATCTACTAACCGACCTCACCCTGCTATTTCTGTTTCAGTGTGTGGCACCACCATAACTCCTAGGCAGCAGACCCGCTGTCTTGGGGTTGTACTAGATTCTGATCTTTCACCCACACTAACCAAGTGCCCGCTCCCGTCACCTGCACCTCAAGAACATCTCTAGAATCCATTCTTTTCTCACTGTTGAAACAACTCAAACTCTCATTGTTGCTCTTAGTCTTTCTCCTCTTGACTACTGTAACTCCTTGCTTATTGGTCTCCCCCCTCTGCAAACTTTCCCCTCTCCAATCTGTCCTGAATGCAGCAGCCAGGCTCATCTTTCTTTCCAGTCGCTATACTGATGTCTCTACCCTGTTTTAGTCACTGCACTGGTTGCCTATTTAGTACAGGATACAACATAAACTCATCACTCTCACCCATAAAGCTCTCCACAGCGCTGCACCCCCTTACATCTCCTCCCCCATCTCTGTCTACCACTCTACCCGATCTCTCTGCTGATCTTAAACTACAGTACATGCCTCAGTCATCCAAACCTCACATGCCTGTCTCCAAGATTTTTCACATGTGGCATCAGTTCTCTGGAACATGCTACTGCGGGCGATCAGGCACACTCATAACCCTCATAGTTTTCAGAGGGCCCTGAGAATACATCTTCTCAGTCTGGCCTACCAGAATCCCTAATGGCTAACCCCCCACTCTCTAGCTCACACATTTCTGTCACTCCCAACAATTCGGCACTTATCTATATATAGATGTACTGTCTGGGTGGCAGGTTCATCCGATTTCTATATAAACTACCCCATATTTATGTATCATGGCTGGACTACTGTAAACCTAGCACTTCTTACCCTTCATCTCACCCTACACTCTAATAGATTGTAAGCTCTTGTGAGCAGGGCCCTCACACCTGGTGTCTCATCTGTAAGTAGCTTTTCATTGTGCAATGTATGTATTTCTTTTGTCTGTACCTACACCCTGCAAATTGTAAAGTGCTGCGGAATATGTTGGCGCTATATACATAAAGGTTATTATTATTATTGAACAAAATACAACAATCCTGGTATTTTATTTTTTGCAGCGGCCATCGTGCAGTATGACATG